>JAQZBX010112614.1:0-10180 GCA_029593785.1 Cabassous unicinctus | reverse complement strand
TAGAATAGAATAGAATAGAATAGAATAGAATAGAATAGAATAGAATAGAATAGATCAGAATACACCATATGTAGTTAATAGTGAGGAAAAATTTCATTTCATGAAACATTTTTTAATTATAAAGCTATAGCAATGCACACACAAATATATACTTCCACATGTATACTGGGTCACAATTTCAAAGCCTCTACACTGGTACAATAAAACGGTATATAAACACAACCTCACTAGAGTTAAAAAAGAAAAAGAATAAGGCTCCTTTGCAGCCTCCTATTCTGCTCAACGCATAATATTCACATTCCTCAGATTTCACCCTAGGTCCCTTTCTTTTCTCACTCCACACTTTCGTCCTAGGCAACTTCATAGTTTCAATTGCCATCTTGCCATGTGTGGTAACTATGCCCAGCACTCTCTCCTGGTCTGCAGACTCACAGATATCCAACTGCCTCCTGCATGTTTCATGTGCTTCTCAAGTCAATAAAACTGAACTGATCATCTCCTCTCATTTACTTGATTCTCCTTTAAGGTTCCTCATCTCAGTGTTCTGCATCTCCAGCCGCCTACGGATCCAAACAAAACCTGGGAAGCATCCGACTCTTCCCCCTTTGTTACGCAATCCTATGTGAGGCTGGGTTCCCTAGAATCAGAGCCTGAGAAGGGGATTCCTTTCCAAACAATTGAGAGAGTGTTCTCTGAAGAAGGGGAGTGAGGGGGGCAGGTGGGACAAGGGCAGTAGCTAAGTAAGGATATGGCCTCTGCTGGAGGCCAGCTTCAGCCTGGTCCCACAGGTGGCTCTGGAGCACAGATGACTCCACAATGCTGATCCCACCATGAGGCCAGGAGGCCAGCCTTTTGTACCCCCAAGTCAGTCAATCATTGGCTATGGGCTTCCAGTGTGGAGGGGGCTGCATAATCTAGCAGAGGAGACAGCTCTTGTACTGACAGAGTCAACTCTCCAGGGAAGGCGTCAACTGTGAATAATTTGCAGCCAACCCTCACAGTCATTGAGGTACTAAGAGCAAACCCAACTCCTCCCAGGTGCAATTAGTCTCCAAGGACTATTGATTTATGACCAATTTATGATTTTATTCATATATTGGTCAACAGCTCAACTGTTCCTCCCCTGGCCCAGATTCTCACCACTTCTCAGCATTTTGTATTTAAATAAAATTCTTGCCTTTTTCACTTTTGAATAGCCTTTGATGTATTCTATGCACTAATTTGCAGCTTCATGTCTAGCCGCTGCCTTCCAATCTACCCCGAGCCCTGTCTATACAGTACTCTTCTTGTCTGGTAATCCTAGCACATGCTTTCACACCTCCACTCTTGCTTGGTCTGGCTTCTCTGCTAGGAATGCCTTTTTCTACCTGTTAATGATTATGCATCTTTCAAGTCCAAGTCCAAATGCCAACTCCTCTCTGTGGTTTATACTGACCTATCTCCCCTTCTTCCACAGAACTCGTCACTCATTTACACTCCCCATTGTACTTTACATATATGTCAATTAAGGAACTCAGACTCAGCTACCAACAACTACAGTACAATGAATAATTAACCCTTTTAGAAGGTGGTACAATGTCTCCTTAGATCAGAGATTGTGTCTTCTTCATTTATGAATCTACGGTGCAAAGCACAGAGCCTGACCTGCAGCAGGTGCTCAGTAGTGGCTGAATATAATTCCCCTGTGTATGTAATAAATAATGGCCACTCAAGCTGAATTGGAAGCTTCTGTCAATGGAAATTCTGAAGTGGATGGAGAAGTAATCTAACTACTTCTTCCCACACTTTCCCCAAATACTATCTGTCTGTTAAATGCAAGCTCCATTGGTCTATTCTCTAACTGCTATAGCCCTCACTGATACATCTCTTTTCTGACCTCCTAGAAAACTTCAAAATGATGCCACCCAGTTTTTCACAGACCAAAGTACTACAAATTTATAATAAGTTCAGTTATGCCATGTGTGACTCCCTGAAGATATGGCCCTTGTCTTATAACTATGTATTGCATAGAGTGCGGTGATGAATGCTAAGTGGGAGCTCAAGGAATTCTTTCTGAGTTGATTATGGCAGGAAAGACCTAGATGTGGAAGCTGTAACATTTGGAAGAAGCAGTCAAACCAGAAGACAATTTACATGGAGGGTAGCTCATCAGCATCAATTACTGTCTTCTGCCCTATGACATGTCTGCATTCAATGACGTTGACTAACAGCTCCTTAAGCCATCTGAACTAGGAGATGTTGCACTCAGATTCCATATTGAATAACATAGATGACTACCCCAGGAAGTTTTGCTATGGCTGCATGGTCTTTGTACAAAATTATGGCACCAAGGCAGTTCTTCCACAGTTTAAGACAGTGAGTGAGTGAGAGAGATAATCCAGTTAACTTGGAAACAGCACTGCACCCTGGGATCCAAATTGATTTCTCCTCTCTCATCTGAGCCTGCATGCTGCAGGGCCAGCATGTAGACTGGAATCAATAAGACATGAGTCTTCTATTAAAGACAACATGAAAACATATATTTTTGAGGCGGGGTGGGGAGTGAACTCTGGCACTTTTAGAATTGAGAGACTGACGGAGTCTGTGGCACGAGGACACTGGAAACAGGTTCTCTGATGGTGCTTTGCATCCACTCTTTCCTTATGCCATGGTTCCCACCACCTATTGCTCATGGAAATGTAGCATTTTTCCAGTGGTCTAATGGCTAAGCTCGATCTAGCCTATCAAGGAAGGAGAGGATATGTCCAGATTTTTTTTTCAGCACCCATATGCCTGCTTAAATTTTGGCTTACTCATCTGTAAAATAGGAATAATAATATCTAATTCTAGAAAACATATGCTTATAAGATTCGTGGGCATAGTCAGTGTTTAATGTTCATGTCCCTTTTCCTTTCCCTTCTGTTATTGGGAGATCAGCTCTTGTTTGCATCTATCAGAATTTTTGCTACCTCCACCCAGAGCTCAACTTAGATTTGGATTGTTCCAGCCTATTTTGGCTTTGCCTTCCTTAGAATCATGTAGCATCTGGAGTCACAAACACCATTCAGCATGTGATGGTGGATCCTTATTTATTTCACACTCACTGCTTCATACATGTGACTTTAACCTCCCTAAGCCAAGTCCAGAAGCACTCTCAGTTGGTAAACATGGTCCACTAGGGAACATCAGCCTAGCAGATATGGACCAGGGCCATGGAGTGTCCTCCAGCCCTAAGAGCTGTGCCTGTCTTGTTGTAGGTGCCCAAGAAAAATCTATTGATTGAATAAATGAATAAATGAATGAATGAATGAATGAATAATGAATAACAAAAATTAGGGTTATTTTAAAGTTTGAGAGGCAGTATGGGGAATATAGTTTAAATAATAGAATTTGGCAACATTCAATAGTCTTTGTGGACCAAATATGTGAAATGAGTTTTGTTGTGTAAAACTCAAATTTAATATATATGATGACTAGCTTAGTTCTGGGCACATTGGCCTTATTATTTCTATTTAATAATATATTCAATGATAATGAATTGAAGCAAATCTAATTTTGCTGTAAACAAGAAAAACCACAGAAAAAGAATAACACTGAACTAGGAATCAGGACACCGAGATGTGAGACCTACCTTGGTTGCTCCCTGGCCAGGTGACTCTGTCAATCATGTCCCCTCTCTGGGTTTATTTCCTTATTTGTAAAATACTGGTATCTAATATCTGTTCCAACTTTGGAGCTTAATTCAATTTGCTAGCATATCTCACAATGAATTGATTGCAAATTTCTGTTCTCCTTTTGATTATTATATACAAGGGATGTTTTAATTGCCATGAGAAATTTGTCATCAGATGACAGTGTAAGATCAGGAAGTAAACCATGGCATTCTCAACATCAAGTTAAGTACCCAAATCACTGGATTTGCAAAACATCCATCCAATTAAATCCTACTCTAGTTATGGTCTCAAATCTCTACTTGCTTGATTTCTATATCACTAAAATTTAAAGTTCTCCTGGGAACAATAGAGACTCCTAGAGTAACCTCTTCATTTTATTGATGGGACCCAGCAGACCAGAAGTACAAAATGACTTGTCCAATGTCATATCATCAGCTGTAGAGTCAGGACTTGAATCCATCTCCTTAATCCCAAGCCAGTGCTCTTTCCATCATGCTATACCATTTTCTTATATAAATGCAATTGTTTATCTAAGTACTTACCACAGAAATTCTGTGCTTACTATGAGCTTCTAAAGTTTGATCACCACATTGATAAAGAACAAGTCTGCTACATCTTTCTTTTTTGTTTGTTTTCTATTGAAAGCACATTAAAAAACTTTGGGGGGAGAATATTAAAAAATTGTGTCAGCATCCAAATCCAACCACCATTAATAAGTTGGCAGGTTTCCTTCCCATCTTTTTCTTAATGTGCATTTCTGTACATACATGAACATTGGATATGTTATTATTTATCTTGCTGTTTGCATTGAAAATTATGTTTCAAGTATTTCTCGTTTCTATATAGGAGTCTTCACAAAGACTCCATATTTTTTTTAATTCACAATTTTATTTTATTTTATTTCATTTTTTTAAAGATACTTAGATTACATAAATGTTACACAAAAAATATAAGGATTCCCATACGCCCCACCTCCCAGACCTCCTACAACCTCCCACATAAACATCCTTCATTAGTGTGGCACATTAATTGCAATTAATAAACACATCCTGGGTCTTTGCCATTAAGCATGGACCATAGTTCACATTGTAGACCACACTCTCTCCCACACAGTTCTGCGTGTTATATGATGGTATAAAATGGCCTATATCTGTC
This sequence comes from Cabassous unicinctus, assembly GCA_029593785.1. Lineage (NCBI taxonomy): Eukaryota > Metazoa > Chordata > Mammalia > Cingulata > Chlamyphoridae > Cabassous > Cabassous unicinctus. Next base: position 5,372 of record JAQZBX010112614.1, on the reverse strand, counting down.
GTTGCAATGTCACTCAGGACAATTCCCAAGTCCTCAAAAAGCCCCTGTATTACAACTGCTTTTTCCTCTCCCTGCCCCCAGAGCCTCCAGTGGCCACTGGCCCCACATCAATGTTGTAAGTTCTTCCATTGCTTGAATCACAATATGTCTATAGTAGAATACAGGTATGTCCACTCTAGTCCATAGGTCTTCCCCCCATCCTGAGGAGTCTGGGATGGTGATGTCCACTCCACCTCCAGTTGAGAGGGGGTTTACATCCCATGGGGAAGATGGATGGGATTATCCTGCCTGCAGCTGCAAACTCTCTCCATTCCCTGGGATGGTTGTTGTCCATCATCATCTCCCCGCCAGTTGTCCTGGGTGAGTCCAATGAGCTGTAGAGTAGGAGTTGCTGTTCCACAGAGGTTCCGGGCCCAGCTGGCACATGGACAGCCCAAAGATTGAAGTCTCTGGACATACACCTGCAAACTCCAGCACCAAGTATAGGTTTGAATAGAAGGGACTGATGGACCTTGTGCAGGGAAGACATAGTTGAGTTGAACTCTGTCCCTCTCAGTAACACAAACTCCAAAGTAGGGCCCACTGGCAAGACACCAAACTCCGGAGCCATTAGCCCTGACATAGGACCTAGATGTCTCCAGAACCCTCAGGAGCCCCACTATTTGGAATGATATCCACTTTGGAATTCTATGAGATCCTACTGAGATGTGCGTAAGCATTATCTCTGGAATGACCTCCCAACTCATTTTGAAGTCTCTTAGCCATATAAACTCATTTGTCTTTACCTTTTCCCCCTTTTATTCAAGGTCTTTTTCTAGTTGCATTGCCAGTTGGCACTTGGTAGCAATCCCTCGGTGCCAGGGAAGCTCATCCCCGGGAAGACTCCATATATTTTAACTGCTATATAGCATTCTGTTAAATGAAACTACCAGTTTGTAAAAATGATCTTTATTTTTTGAGCATTTGGTTTTGTTTACAGTTTTATAGTATATAAAAGTAACACTGCAGTGAACATCTTTGTTTATGTGTATTTTTGTGGTTTTAGATTATTTCTTTAGCATAGATTCTAAGAAGTAGAATTGCCAGCTTAAAGGGTACCAAAGAATATTTTAAGGCTCTTGATACATTTGATTAAAATGCTTTGCAAAAGGTTTGTGCTGATTATCATTGCCACCTGCAATGTATGAGAGTGATGTTTCTATCTTCAAAAAGATTGCTTATATCCAAGATAGTACAAAGAACCCTATGTGTATAGTAAAAACACGGGCATGAATCTTTTCTTGTAGAGAGAGTGGAAAATGCCCAGCCCCAGGAAATAATTGCTGATAATGCATTTCTGGGACCAAGAAGTGGAATGGATAAGTAACAAAGCAGAGAAATATTTTACAAGCACAATTTGAAAGGGTTCTCATCTATTGCTTTTTCTAGAAACTGAAATATATGAATTTATTGAAATTTTCTATAGTTTTTTTATTTTTTTACAGTCATAAAACAAATGGATTGAAGAGGCACTTAGATAAAACATCAAAGGGACAAAGCAGTAGATCATCAGGCAGCATGCAATTTGGGAGGAAACCCTATATTCAATCATACATGCTGGGCATTAAGGGACAATGTCTATGACTTGCTTCTCCCCCTCCCTGACCCACTTCATGTAAGGAAAGCTCTGTAGGAAATAGTCCGTAACACCAATGGCATGCTCTGGACTCCCCTCTCCACCAACATTTGCATTGCTCATTCACCTTCCTAGGAGCATAGCATTCTTCTTGACCTCCTGGACTCAACCTCCAGCAGCTGTCATGCTGGCTGATTAGCAGCAGCGAGTACTAGGAAATAAGGCCCTGGAGGGCTAGTCTAGCCATCCAAACCTTAACCCGAACCCTATTCATGAACAGCCCCACATGTTTAGACCAGAGTCTACACAAGAGGACAAGAAGAACATCACAATGTGTTCCAGTTCAGAATCTACCCTCGGTCCTCTACTTGGGGCTAAGCCCAATTTTATATACATGGTGGGAGAGGAGAGTAGGAGAGAAGGGTGTTTTACTTCTTTGCACATGGATTGAATAATAGAGTATAGATTTTTACCTAAATCATACCATAGGTATAAGTACTTCTCCCTTAGTCCTTCTCTCTGTTGTTAATTCTGTGCAGATATAATACATTAATGCAGCTTACACATAGCATAGAGGCATATTTATTTAGCTTTATTATGTAACATTTTATGTCAGGGTTGGTGGTGAACACTGATTCCTTCAAAGAGTAAGAAATGCAGGGACTGCAGAATAATATGTATTTTCTGTGGATGCATATATCCAAAGAGTGCTCACCTCAAGCCCAAGTTCAGAGTCCACACAGGAGAGTTGTGCCAGGACCCAAAGGCTGAGGGAAGCCCTTGGGGATCCATGATCTTTAGAAAATATTCACTGAAGGTAATACAAAATCTAGCCTTGACTCTGACCCCTTGGTCATCTAGAATTCTCTCACATGTTCACTCATCTGTGGGAGAGGATAACCGACAAGGCTCCAAAGCTACCAGCTGATATTTCTCTCACTCCAAGGTGCCAAGGCTGAACCTCCTCCTGGTTCAAAGGCCCTACAAGAGCCAGAGAGCAGACTCTCTTCTCTGCTGCACTTGGAGAAGGCAGGAGGATTTATAAATAAGTGGTGTCCAAGGGCTAAAATAAAGGTGGGGGGACCTGGGCATGGTAATGTGGGACCACCTGGTGCTGATGATCAAGTTCTGACTTCTCCCACGAGGCCATTTCACCTCCCACCACCTTCCCAAGGAATTTCCTGAGCAACCTTTTCTGCAGCCCTAGATATCCAACTGGCAGGCGATTCCCAGATCTCCATGTGGAATCTGGTTTTCAGTCTGAGAGAGATATCAGCTGGTAGCTTTCTGCAGCCCTAGATATCCAACTGGCAGGCGATTCCCAGACCTCCATGTGGAATCTGGTTTTCAGGTCTGCCTGGGCTCTGATTGGCCTGGCTTTTACTTGCTTTTGTGTTCTCTGCTGGCAGCTGAGCTGCATTCCCAAGGGGGAGGAAAGCTTCCTGATCTTTGAAAACATTAAAGGAAAGAGGAAATCAAAGGGCTCACATCTGAGCTACTGCTCAGGGCCAAGTACTCCACTGATCAGTCTAACTGAAAGGGGAATGAACACACCCATGCTGAAAGGAGGGGGCTCTGGGGAGAGGCTCTACAGGTCACACAGCTGAAACATGCCCTCAAAAGGAGGAAGAGAGTCTCAGAGAAGAACTAAGGACAGCTTGCAGCAGACAGAACATTGCAAAGCATTTCCTTATACCATAGTTCATTTCATAATGACAGCCATGTATGGTGGTTTGCTTTCCCATTTTATTAGATAAGTAAACTCAGTTTCAGAGATATCCTCTAAAGACTTAAGATGCTCCCAGATTTGACTGATTCCATATCTCATGCTCTTTCCCCGAGATGTATTTGGGTATGGTATGAGTCAGGATAAAATGGACTTGACTGAAGGTCCCTGTCACTGCAGGAGCAACTTTGAGTCTAAAGCCTTCTCTTCTTGACCACAGTTTATGCTGAAAACAACAACAACAACAACAACAGCACAAATGTTCCTATTTCCAACACCAATCCCCATGCCAATAACTGATAGAGCCTCCAAATGTTTCCACAGCCCTATCCCAGGAGGGATTTCAGAAGCCCCAGGACTGTGGTTTAGTACAAGTTATCTTCATGGCCAACCCTACCATGTCTTTATCACAGGGGTTAATTCCAGAAAATGCACCATGTACCCTAGTTCCAATATCTTTTGCTCCCACTTTTCTCCATGCTTTTCTATTCCTGTTGTGATGGTCTGCAAAGAACTCAGCGCTCTGAAGCTGGGGTCTTGCTCTCCTCATCTTCCCAAAAAACACAGGTGTTTCCTTGAAACTTAGTGCCACATCTGGTGCCCCTTGTCCTTATCCTTGTCCTTTCCCTCAGGGCTCCCTAAAGCTCACTTGTTTTTCTGGTCCCAAACTGTGTCATATTACCTCATGCTCCTGTGTATCACCTGCCAGATCAAACATCACCCTAAGGAATCACCCCTACTTAGGACAACAGTCAAGCTCCCACTCTCTCACTCATTTCTCAACCTGGGTACATTGTCATAGGATAAGAAAATGTAAAATGAGTATCTCCATTCCTGTTTTCTATCTCACTGGCTCAGGCTGAAAGCAGATGTAGGCATTCTCCATTGCCACCACACACGGCTGCCCTAGGGTTCTGCAGACTGGAGGTGTTATATGGATGGGTATAAATGGGTGAGAGCTGATATAGGAACCCACACACATGGTTCAATAAAGAGCTGGTGGTGGACCATCGCTAGTCCAGAATACTGAACTCATCCTGCGTCTGATATGAATGAGAGTCATCCAAAATCAGTCTATCAGCACCATTCTGGCAGCCCAATCTCCCATGATCTCATGAAGGAAATACCATACCAGCCAACAGAAGCAATCACAAGGCCCTGGGACAATGCTGAACGTTCCTTGGTGCATCTGGTTGACACGAGCACATATGGGATGGGGGAAGGGTTTAGAGAGTCAAAGGTGCTGCAAAGAGCGCTGCCAGATCCAGTTTGTCCCAGGCATCAGAGTGAGACTTAGAAAATGACAAGGAAAGCACTCCAATGTGTGGGGTTCCCTGAGGTACAGGGTGTGAAGCAAGGGCTCCCTTATCCGTGGCTAAGGGTAATGACACCTGAGCAGGGCTTTTGCCTTTCCAAATTATTTCTTGAGTATAGTGTGCTAAGCCTGTTCCTGGTTTATATATATTTCAAATTGGATAGAATACTGAGTTTTAAAAAAAATATTGCAAAAGGCAAAGAAATCCACATCAGGTCCCCAAAACCACAGCAGGCCCTGACTGAGATCTCATTAAAACTCTTTCTGCTAATCCTCGAGAATTAGCAGATACAACTCTATCCTGCTACGAAATACTCCTCACCTCCAGGGCTCAAGTAAAGTCACAGAAAGAAGAGCCAACGAAGCCTAGTTAAATGTAGCTTTGAATCCAAACATTGGGTAGCATCTTTAATAAGCCCTTTCTGGCTTACTGGGGCTTTCTAATCATTCCCCATTCCAAACTCCCCTATATGCCTTACCATTTACTCCTGATAATTCCTTCTAGTAGATAATCAGAGTATCACATTCAAAGTCACTTAAATTTGAATAGGCTTTTCCTGCGCTCTTTGAGTGCTTAAATGTTTCATATCTGCTATGCCTGTGCCTTTCTGAGAGCTTACTGCTCCAGCATTGGTTGGCAAAGGCTCAAATGCAAAGAGGCTCATGTTCTCCTAAAAGAGAGTCTTCTAAAGAAATTCAAATGCAGTCTCTTGGGG
>JAQZBX010112613.1:0-10179 GCA_029593785.1 Cabassous unicinctus | reverse complement strand
ATATCCGTAATGGAATTGATAGATTTGATTACATAAAGATTTCATTATCTTATCTAACACTAGTATAAACAGATTTGAAAAGTGTGCAACAAATTAAAAAATATTTCCAAAATAATATGACAAATTTAATATCTTAAGCATACAAATTGAAAATAAAAGCATCAAGCACCAAGTAGACAAAAGAGCAAAAACCTCTGGAAAATTAACGGGAAAAAAACAACCAATAAAAAATAATGTAGGCAAATGATTATATGGTGCTTATTATATGCCAGATCCTTTTCTTTTTTTTTTTTCCTCTTAACTTTATTTGTACATTTAATAATCGAAAATATAAACAATTAAAAACTAAAAAGTAAACACAGATGAATAAATATATACATTTCTCCATTAAATGTAATGGATACATATAAAAATTTTTTGTGTGTGTGTGTGGATCAAATAATATGTTACACAATATATTTGGTTCATAGTAACGCATTCATACAGTATTTGTCCTTTTGTGTCTGGCTTGCTTCACTCAGCATAATGTCCTCCAGATTCATCCATGTTGCCATATGCTTTACGACTTCATTTCTTCTTACAGCTGCATAATATTCCACCAGATCCTTTTCTAAATGCATTGCATATTAACTTTTTTTTTTTTAATAGTATCATGGCCAGGGAATAAGCCCGGGACTTTCTACGTGAGAAGCGGGCGCTCAAATCACTATGAGCCACATCAGCTCCCCTGAGTTGTTTTTCATTTGTTTGCTTGTTGTTTGTTTATTTGTGTTTAGGAGGCACTAGGGCCTGAATCCATGACCTCCCATGTGTGTCCCCTATGTATTAACTTTTAACCTTCACATCAATTATGAGATGACCCTAGGCAAGTTCGTCTTTCTGTGTCTCAGTTTTCCTCCTCTGTGCGCCTAAGAATTTCTCTATGAAAGATACAAAGAAGTAAGAATGCTGGATAATAGAGAACATGTAGTTTCAGTTTAATAGACCCTACCAAAAATCTCTCTCATTTTGCTGTGCCAGTGTGTATTTTTATCAGAACTGTTGAGAATACCAGTTGGAATACCAGTTTTCCCCACCCTAGCCAACACATAACAGGTTCTGTAATTTTCGTTTTTGCCAGTCTGATGAGCACACAAATCCTGCCTCTCTGTTTTAAGGATTCAAATTCTCTGCATCAAAGATGCATTCAAATACAAAGATTTCCTTCATATTTGCTTCTTATTTCTTCTGCTTCTGAAGTTCTGTTTTTTTTAATATTTAAAAATCCTTTTCCCCAGGAAATCATTTTTCTTTCCTCTCAATTCCCTCAGCATTTCACCCATTCACTCAACAAATAATTATTGAGCATTTACTATGTATTCTAGTGATTGCAGATAAAATTAACAAAGCAGACAAACATTTCTGGAGCTTACATCCCAGTGTGGAAAGCAAGCAATAAATAAGTAAGTTCAATGTACAGAATATTGGATAGTAAGAAGTAGAAACACATAAAGCAGATGTGGTGGCAAGAAGTGGCAGGGTGGAATAGGATTGACATATTAGATAGGATATCCAAGGAAAACCCTAGGGAAAAGTGATTTATTTATGTCTTTTTTATAGCATTTGTCACTTTCTATTGAACATGTTCATTTTTATTACATTTGATAATTTCCTATATTCCAAGGCCCCTTGAGAACAGCATTGCGTCTTATAATCCCTTTTATCCCTTACAGTGAGTGCATGTGTTTGATGAGTGATTGATGCATTTTTTTAAAAATGCTTTTGTGTGTGTGTGTGGTTACTGATCATTTTGGTACAAATCTCATTTTAAAATGCATGATTCTTTTAAGAGACAGACCATGTGGAGAAGCACCTTGTTGCATGCGCGGGAGAGAAGGGGGCCTCTTAGATCTTCCTGTCCAGTGGAGCCTCCAGAGAACAGCAGACCTAAATCATTATATAGATGCCTTTATATTATGTCTAGCAAAAGGTTAATACCTGAAATTACTGAAGCCGGCTAGAGTGGTCCCACACTTCTAACAAGTTCACTCTAGACTTAACCTCACCCTTGTGTATGCTTCCTATTGTGATGGTAATTCTAGATTGAGCTCACCCTTGTATATGCTTACTATTGGGATAGTACCCACTCTACCTTCTTCTGTTTAATATCCATGTGGAAAACCTGTGACTGACCTCTACTCTGTACTTTCCTATCTCAGAACCTTGATCTCTGAAAATGATTGTAACTTTGTAACTCCCCCTGGTTTGGAGTCCAACCCTAGCTTGTTCAACCCCTTAATGTTTATTAATGAAGGAATCTGTGTCCAGCTCCACCCCCCAATTATTCCTTAGCACCCTGATGTTATAAAATATTAGAATTTCTGCCCTCAGGGAGGCAGTTTTTTGCCCATCTAAGGCAACTGACCTCCTTTGCTTGTGAAACCAAATGAACTTTTTCTCTCTTTGAAACCCTGGTGTCTCCGGAATAGGCTTTAAAGATGCATAGGGAGAAAATAAACCGTTTTTGTTAAGTATCAACTTGGTGACTCTGGCAGACATTTGAGTGGATGAGAAAATGATCAAGGTAGAAGTGAATTGGGAAGTAAGGGTGGCGGTTCAAGTCCCCTTAAACTCCTTCCAGAATGATTCCCCTTGCTCTGACCCTCGCACCCTTTTCTTGTTTTGTTTTTTTTTGGTGGGATGTGGGGACCATTCTATCTGTGGTTCAAGTCCCCACCTTAAGTCTGTCAGTTAAGTATATTCCTGAACCTTGAGCCTGTCCGTTGGATATACTCCTGAAGCTTGAGTCTGTCTGTTAAGTATACTCCTGAAAAGTAATACAGAATATAGGAAATATAGGAAATGCTAAGTATCTGTTTGTTAAATGATGTGTGTTACTTAGGTATAATAAATGTTCAATTTCAGTCTAAATTGCTAAATTAGTGTTTAACTGCACTAATTGCTCAAGCATTCCTAATTGTTTACTGGTTACTGAAATCTTTAAGATGGGAAATTCTAATTTTACTAGCTTTCCTAAATGTAGCCCTTTAGGGAAAATTTTAGCCATGAGCTATGAAAAAGCAGGAAATAGTTTTTCCTGTAACAAAATTTGGCCTCAATATAACAGAATCAGGAAGAAAATGGCCAGAGTATGGTTCTATGGGAAAAACTCTGTATTTCCATTTGACCAGGACGACTTTCTAAGATCAGCAGCGGAGCCAGAAAAAGGTCTATGCTTCTGGGAAATGCCTCTAGGAATAGAAGAAGAATTTATGTATGTGCTTACCCCATCCCCCCTGTCAGATTTACATAGGTGGGAAAATGGTGGCACACTCCATAAAAAGGACCCAGAGAAAATACAACACTTAATTATTTCAGTTTGTAATTGGATTGGTATTGAGACCTTGTGGATAATAGGAAATGAAGGGAAAATAGTGAATGAAGAAGCAGAGCAGGAAACAGATAAGAGAGAGAGAAAAAAATCCCATCAACCCAAGGTATGCTAGAGAGAAATGAGCAGCACCAGTAAAGAATCTTAAATGGAATGCTAATGGTGCTGAGGACTGGGCTATTTAGAGCAGAAAGAGGTCCCTGAAGCTACAAACTTACAAAGGATAAGTGGAATAATGCAATAATCAAAAGAAAGTCCCTCTGCTCTTCCAGAAACAATTTATACTGCCTATTGGCAATACATTAATATAGATCTGGAAAGTCCAGAAAATACCAGACTTTTAAATATAACCTTTATTGCACAGAGTTCTCCAGATATAAGAAGGAAGCTACAGAAAATTGATGGAGGATAGAATTACCTATCTCTGGTTTAGTTAGCATTTCCTATGACGTTTATTACAATAGGGACCGAGCTAAAGAAAACCTGCACTTCAGAAGGCAAATGACCCTACTCAAAGCAATAATAAACCGAAAACAATCAGAACAAGACCACCTCAAAAAGGTAAGACTTTTGGGTCCAAACTTTACCTCTCCAGGGATGGGATAAATTTTAAAAATAAGAACCAAATCAGAAGAAGAAGAACACTGGAAAAGGCATTGTTCTAGATGCCCCCCGGAAAAATCCCAAGATCAGCTAGGTGAGAACCTACAGAAACCTGGAATGAAAGGGCTCAGGGGGAGGAGAGCTTTACTACTGAATTAAAATCAAATATTTGAAGCTTAACTTCCTAAATGTACCTTCCTTGCTAAAAACCTGTTAACCAAATAATGCCCAGGTAACTTTTTCTCCAATTTACATATATATAAAAAATATATGTGTTTCCAAGAATGATTACAGGCAACACTGATCCTAGAGGAGATCTTAAAAGCAGTAAAAACCAGAGGTGTGGAATGATGGAAAACCTGGAGACAACCATACCAAAACAGTGAGAATTATGAGTCAAATTAGTGAGTTTTACATTTCTGTTGGTGTATCTAATATTCTATTTGTGTCTGATTGTTCAGTGTATATTTTCATACCTCTGGATGGTAATATCAAATTAAGAAATGAAAATTCTTAAAAGAGCTCTATTCAAATTGCTTAAAAAGTGCTTGTATATGTAAGTGAATACTTCTAGAGCCCAAATTAGAAAAGCCAAACAGGATGAAAAATGTCATATAAAAATCTGACTAAAAAACTATTTAAAGAGGGAAGCGGCTGTGGCTCAGTTGGTTGGGCTCCCATTTACCATATGGGAGACCCCAGGTTCGATTTCCGGGGCCTCCTGGTGAAGGCAAGCCGGCCCTCGCAGCTCGGTGAGCTGACAGCCCGCACGGTGTGGTGAGCTGGCGCAGCAAGATGACCCAACAAAGGGAAGACAAGCAGACACAGAAAAACGCAAAGCAAATGGATACAGCAAGCACAAGCAGCAAGGGGAAGATAAATTTAAAAAAAAAAAAAAAATCTTTAAAAAAAAGGGGGTAAATATATATATTTTTAAAAACCAGCTATTTAAAGAGAAAAAAACCCCAAAAAGTTTGTCCTGAATTCCTCCAAAATCTTTCTAGAGCCTGTTCCCAACACCAGGATCTTCTCCTAACCTTGACTGCATTTGAGTGACTCATTAAAACTAGTTTATGGGAGCAGATATGGGTCAAGCAGTTGAGCGCCTGCCTCCCACATGGATGGTCTCATGTCAGTTCCTGGTGCCTTCTAAAGAAGACAAACAAGCAATGAGCAGACATCGAGCAAAAACAACAAGCAGACGAGAAAAAACGAGCAGACAAACTAGCAAAAACAACAAGCAGACGAGAAAAAAAAAACAACAATAAGCAGAAAATGAGCAAAAACAAAGGCGCAGGGAATGGATGTGTTGCTTTTTGCTTGCTCGTTGTCTGCTTGTTGTCTGTTTTTCCTTTAGGATGCATTGAGAACCAAACCCGGGACTTCCCGCGTGGGGGGTGGGTGCTTAACTGCTTGAGCCGCATCCATTCCCTGCTCCTCTGTTTTTGCTCGTTTTCTGATAAAACCCTTAAGGTTGTCTTTAATTGTAAACTGTTACAAAAGAATTTGTTCTTTCACCTTGTAAAAAGTGAGGTGCTTAAATATATACATTTATGATAATTAACATTATCAATATATTTGTATTTTAATTCACAATGAAAAAATATATTCCAAAACTTGAAACTCATAATACTTGTGTAAACTGTGGAGAAGTTTAAATGGGATGTTATTTTGACAATGTTTTAAGTTTTAGTCACATTTTATTCTGATCAGAATTTTTATCAAGGTGTTAAACTTATTTTTAAAATAAAAAACTGATTTGTCATAAAATACTGTGCATAATCATTGTGTTTATTTCCTAAAACTATTGTGAATGTACAGACTTATGTTTACTCCTAAAGGAAATATTATTCATAAAATAATACCGAATCTGTATTAACTGCCTATTTCAGACACTTAATACTTTTAAAGATACATATTACATTTACCACTCTGAACTTTTAAAGAATCACCCTCATTGTTAAAAGTAATATATTCTTAGGGTGGGGATATTAATGTTCCAATAAGTATTTAGTTATATTAAGATGGAGGTAGCAAGAAGATAATCTTGATTCCATAGGGCATCTTAAGTTTTTGTAAATTTACTAGAAAAAGTTTTCTTCCCATACTGCTGAAGTTTCTTTGTGGTAAACAGTATCTTTCTAAAAGAGAAAACATGAAGGAGAAATTAAATGTGTAATTTACTTATATATTTGGGGATTATATAAAAATTCTTAAAGACTTTTAAAGTTCTCACTGTTTATTCTATCCTAATACTAATCAGCATGATGATATTGTTGGTTGTAGTTTTAGTTATTCTTAGAAAAATGTGATGTTATGAAAACAACCAAAATCTCTTATCAGTTATACTGTTTTGCTCTGATGCTTCTCTAGAAAAGCCTACAGTCATTTCATCCTCATCAAAAAGGGGCTTTAAGGGAAAAGGAAGGCAAGAGTTTATGTTATGTTTTGCCTATTGATTAACATAATCATGGTAAAGAGTAAAAAGTAAAATGAAACAAAACTTCTATGGTCTGTAGTTAAATGTCTCTAGAAACAGATTTTTTCAAAATACTCAAGAAAATTAGGGCCTAGATTGTAAGCTCTTGCAGCGGTCACATTTATTCCTGGGCTCTGATCTCTAATTATTATTTCTAAGTCCTAAGATGCTTTACTTTTTATGTAAAACTTATTAGCTTCCTAGGATTTTGAAGGACCTATATAAAAAAACCTAGAACTAAAAGGTAAATGGGCTGCAAATATTCTCACTGTCCTGATTTTGTGATAATCAGGGAAGGCTAAACATTCGCTATACTAGAAACCATGCATGTGTCCCCAGACCTAGTTTTTCTCCCTAGGTCTGGTTTTTGGAATGCTGGTGATAAACTAAGCCTGATTTATTATATGACCTCCTGTATGGGAAAAGACTGTAACTTTGGGTATCTTTGGTCAACTTTAAGAGATATAGCAGGGGGACGGATGTGGCTCGAGGGGTTGGGCGCCCTTCTCCCATATAGAGGGACCTGGGTTCGATCCTCAGGACCTCCCAGTAAAAATTTAAAGAAAGAAAAATACAGAAGGTGCCGTGGTACACCAAGCCCCGTGAGTGGGTGCGCCGCCAGGCCCCGTGAGCCACACAGCAAGATGATGACTTAACAGGAGAGTGACACAAGGGAGAGCCAAGATGAAATGCACTGAAAAACCAGGAACTAAGGTGGCTTAGGCGGTAGGACACCTCTCTCCCACATTGGAGGTTCCAAGGATTGAATCCCAGTGAAGACAGGAGGAGAAGGATGAGAAGAAAGGGCAGGAAATGGATGGACACAGAGTCGCCCCGTGAATGGACACAGAAACAGCAAAAACAGGGAGGGGGAATGGATAAAAGTAAATAAATAAATAAATAAATACTTAAAAAAATGTATAGGGGAGGAAGATACGTACTATAGTTAGCAGTAATACTTTGACGATGCTCTTTCATGATTTGTTAACAAAGGTTTCACAACAATGCAGGGTGTTTAGGGGAGGGGGGGTGATGTGTGGGAGCCTGTATGATGTTATACATGTTTGTTTTGTAAGTTCATGATGTTTACTGAACATTTATAGTTTATGTATGTTCCTGTATGAATGATATTCTTCAATAAATTGTTTTTAAAAAAGTAAATGGGGCCAATCTAAGGAGAATCAGGATAAAAGAAAAATTTTTTCAAAGTTTAAACTTTTTCTGGGGACCAGAAAGAAGAAATTTATTTTGTCAAGAAAATTCTTGAAATTTCCATAGGACACTATCTAATTTAACCTCACTAGTCAGCTTATTTAAACAGTGTAACTAACATGGAACCTAAAATAGTGAATGAGACTGTAATATTCTGTACAGAATTGTTGTAATACCAGTGATACATTTCAAAGTGTTTTGGATGTAAAATAGAAAGGATTTGCAAAGTACCTTAAGGACTGGGAAAAAGAGAAATATTCAACTTCCTCACCTGGGAAATTCCCACTACTCTCTCAAACTATAGGAGCTCCCAATTTATTGAAATAGCAGAACTCTGCAAGGTAAACCTGTGAAAAAGAAACATGCTATTAAGCTGAGCCCTCAATCGCGAGGCTTGCACTCATGAAACTTATTTCTGTAATGACAAAGCTAAAGCTAACCAATACCTAAGAGTCACTTCTAGAGAACCTCTTTGTTACTCAAATGTGACCTGCCTCTCTAAGTCACTATCTTCCTCCCCTACATGGGACAGGACTTCCAGGGATAAAGTGTTCCCTGGCAACATGAGACTTGACTTCCAGAGATTTTTACTGGCAATGCAGCACTTAACAACTCCCAGGGATGGGCCTCCCTGACAACGTGGGATTAGACCAAAAGAAGGAAAAGAAATAGAACAGAAGAAAGTTTTAATGACTAAGAAATTTCAAATAAGTTGAGGGGTCATTCTGGAAGTTACTCTTATGCAGGTTTCAGCCAGTAGGCAAAGTCCAAAGAATATTCCAGACTCTACCTAAGAAAGGCTATAAAATTATTTCCCTAATATAACGTGTTTATTTAAACCTATAATTCTCAATTTGCATGTTAAGATTATTTTTCAGAAATCTCTGAATTATTCCTATGCCAGAAAAGCCCTGGAACACAGAGGACAAAATGACAACCAGCTTCCTCTCTACTCCATAATGTCGACACCCCTTTTCAGCATGAAGAAACCAGAAAGATCCAATATCCAGATTATTCCCAAGATTCGGAATTTTACAAACAGAGAGGGAAGAGTTGTAACTGAGGGTTAAGAATTAACAAATAATTATGATTGCTAAATCATTATATAGATTGCCTGTATTTGCAAGCCAAAAGGCGTGCTGATGCAAAGTACCAGAAATCTGTTGGCTTTTATAAAGGGTGTTTTATTTGGGGTAAAAGCTTTCAGTTACAAGGCCCTAAAGGGTCAAACTCAAGGTACCATAAGATGTAATTTTTCACCCAAAGTCTGTGTTGATGCAAGATGGTGGGCGACGTCTGTGAGGGTTCAGCCTTCCTCTTCCCTCTTAAGGCTCTGTGTGTCCAGCTTCTTCGGATCTCAGCTCTAGGCTGGCATAGGGCTTGCTCTCTTCCTGGGGCTCATTTCTTTCCAGGCTCAGCTGCTCTGGTCTCCTCATAAGATCAGCTGTAAACTATCTGGGTCGTCTCTCTTCCTGGGGCCTCTGCCGTGTCTAATGAGCTGTGTTTCATCTGTGTTTTTCTTCTCTGTGTATCTACTTCTGCGTGAAAGTCTGTTTTATCACTCCACCAAGTGGGTGGGGGCTCAACCCTGCATGCCCTTATGTCGTGGTTGAATGAGAGCCCTAATCTTTTTTTTTTTTTAAGATTTATTTATTTGTTTCTACCCACTCCCTCATTGTTTGCACTCACTGTGTCTGTTCGTCTTATTTCATTTCTTTAGGAGGCACCAGGAACTGAACCCGGGACCTCTGATGTGGGAGGGAGGCACCTAATTGCTTAAGTCACCTCTGTTCCCTGTCTTGTTGTGTCTCTCATTATGTTCTTCCTCCTGTGTGTCTTGTTGCATCATTTTGTTACGTCAGCTCGCTGTCTTCTTAAGGAGGCACTGGGAACCTCTGCTCCCTGCTTTGTTGTGTCTCTAATCATGTTTTTTTTCTTCTTGTGTCTCTTGTTGCATCAGCTCGCCACGCCTGCCCGTCGCGTCAGCTCGCTGTCTTCTTAAGGAGGCACCGGGAACTGAACCATGGACCTCCCATGTGGTAGGCGGGAGCTCAGTCGCTTGAGCCACATCTGCTTTCCCAAAGCCCTAATCTTAATATAATTTAATTAAAGACATCTCAGCTGAATCTAATATAGTCAAAGGGTATCATGCCCAGAGGAACAGACCATTTTACAAACATAATCAAATATCTTTTTTTTAAAGATTTATTTTTGTTTATTTATCCTCCCCACCCCCCTTGTTGTTTTTGTGCTCGCTGTCTTTCTCTCTGTGTCCATTTGCTGTGTGCTCTCTGTGTCTGCTTCTCTTCTTTTCTCATCTTCTTTTTAGGAGGTACTGGGAACTGCTCCTGGGACCTCCGATGTGGGAGAGAGGCACTCAATCTCTTAGGCCATCTCAGCTCCCTGGTTTGTTGTGTCTCTCATTGTCTCTCCTCTTTGTCTCTTTTTGTTGCACCAGCTCTCTGCGCAGGCCAGCTCGCTTTCACCAGGAGGCCCCGGAAAACGATCCCGGGAC
>JAQZBX010112612.1:0-10179 GCA_029593785.1 Cabassous unicinctus | reverse complement strand
TTTGGAAAAAGACAATCTGATGTTGTGAGCTTGCAATATATTCATTCCTGGCCAAATCAGTGTGGCTGAGGGTTACAAGAGCATGGTAATTATTCGCCCCAGGAGGCCATTGTATTCTCTCTGTGTCCCTGTGAGGGAGTGTGTATGCACTTGTATTTAAGCAAGGAGTTAGCAGTCCCAGAGAAGAGACAAATCAGTTCATAAATTCCAGTGGGGTGTCCTCTGATAAAGAGCCTAGATGCAACTCTATAGATGGAAATAGGTGTGACTTTATTTCATCTGTGGAGTATCTTTATTACCAAATTAATAAAGTGCAATAGGTGCAACATATGCATAATCTACTCCTGGAGTCTTGACGTTTCAACATCAGTGATGGCAACTAATTCTTAATCATCTCTGACATCATTTATGAACACAATTCCTCTTTCTCATCCAACTGTCACACAGGCCTCCTTGCTAGCATTGAATCCTGAAACAAGCTATGTACTTAGGGCCTTTGACCTTGGCATCCTTCTGCTGGGCACACACTGCCCCTGGTTTCCTTATGACTCCAACCTTTTCCTTGAGATCTTCTTCAAATGTCATCTTGTGTGCTGGTTTCACCCAGAAACATAGTAAAACTTAGCATGCCCTATTGACTCACTCCTTTTTACCTGGTTTCTCTTCTCTTTAGCAGTCGTAAATATCTGACATAATATATGACTATTTTATTTGCTTATATTCTTTGTCCATTAAAAGACTGCAGACATTCTTGTTTTAGACTGTATGCCCATTACTAAGACAGTGTCTGGCTCAAAGTCAGCACTCAGTATATACTCCTCAAATGAAGAAATTATTTTCTCATGAAAACATTAGAATGCACAATTTTCAGGAATATTATGAAAGTGAGTCCTGAATGGCCATAGAATTCACCTAAAGGGGAATGGTTTCATAAACAAAATATGGATATTACTTGCTTGAATCCAAATGTAAATTATAGATATGTAAGTAATGATCAATTGTTTGAAAAGGAGTCATGTTATTTTTTGTCTCTTTACTTTTAGTAACATCAACCATATGGAGCCAAGAAATGATATGCATATTTCAGAGTTTCTTCTCCTAGGATTCTTGGTGGAACCAGAGTTGCAGCCCCTTCTCTGTTGGCTCTTCCTGTGCATGTACCTGGTCACCTTCACTGGGAACCTGCTCTTTATCCTGGCCACCATATCTGACTTCCATCTCCATATGCCCATATACTTCTTCTGTCCCAACCTATCTCTTTATGTTATCTGTTTCACCTCCACCACTGTACCAAAGATGTTCGTGAACATACAGATGCAGAGTAGAATCATAAGCTATGCAGTCTGCCACATCCAGATGTACATTTCTGTGTTCCTTGTTGGGGTAAACAACTTTCTCCTGTCTGTGATGGCCTGTGATTACTTTGTGGCCATCTGTAACCCCCTGTACTACATGGTCATCATGAACTCCCAGCTCTGTGTCTTACTGGTTCTGGGGTCCTGAATCCTGAATGCCCTGAAATCCTTGTTACTTACCTTAATGATATTGTGGCTCTCCTTTTGTGCATCATTGGAAATTCCACACTTTTTCTGTGATCTTAATCAGATGGTCCAACTTGCCTCTTCTGACACCTTCCTCAATGACATGGTGATGTATTTTGGAGTTGAGGTGCTGGGAGAGGGTCCTTTTTTTGGCATCCTTTTCTCTTACTCTAAGATTGTTTCCTCCATACATGTAATCTCAATTCAGACAAAATATAAAGCATTTTTTCCCTGTGCATCTCACTTCTTAGTGGTCTCCTAATTTTACTGTACAAGCGTAGCAGTGTACCTTTGTCCTGCTGCTTCACATAACATATATTCTAGTGTAACAGCCTCAGTGATGTACACTGTAGTCACACCCATGTTGAACCATTTTATCTACAGTTTGAGGAATAAAAAAATAAAGAGACTTGCAAAAAGATTTCAAAAGGGAAATGCAGAAAAGTGTCAATTGTTCTGGGTTTGAAGAAGGGCACGTGATTGTAAGACTCAACTCCTCAGCACTCAAAGCTTCAATTCTTGAAACTATTACTTAACTTAGAGCCAGATATGACCTTATATATGATGTAGGAAAAATTAAATCATATACTGTATTAATTGTATTGCTTTGATGATTTATATCTATGCAATTAATTAGGAAATCTTGGTGTCTTTGTGGTAGAATATTTATGGATTGTGAAGCAATACTAGATTTCACGTTCTATATTATGCCAATGGATAAGAAGTATGAATTCTTCCATTTATCTAAATGAAATATCTTCCTTTTTTCTACATTGTCATAAAAATTAAGGGGCATTTGTTTGAAAAATCTCTGTTTTCTATTATCCAATTTTTTTCATGAAGTTATTTAAAACTCCCTTCAATCTTTATGAAGAAAGAAAGACTCACTTAAGAGCTTGAAATAATGTCCAAAATGTTTCCTGGAATGTTCTGATTCAGCAACATAAAAAATATTGGGAATTCACATATGCTTTACTCCCTACCACTCTCACACTTTCCCACATTAACAACATCCTTTATAATTGTGATATATTTGTTACAATTGATCAAAACATATTGAAACATTGCCACTAACCATGGATTATAGTTTATATAATTGTTTACATTCTGTCCCACATAATTTTGTAATTTATGACAATATTTATAATGGCTTGTATCTGTCATCACAATATCATGTAGGAAAATTCCAATGAACTGAAAATGCCACCATATTGCATCTATTTTCCCTCTTCCTCCCTTCAGAACCTCTGGTGGCAACTGCTTCAACATCAATGGTAAAAG
This sequence comes from Cabassous unicinctus, assembly GCA_029593785.1. Taxonomy (NCBI): domain Eukaryota; kingdom Metazoa; phylum Chordata; class Mammalia; order Cingulata; family Chlamyphoridae; genus Cabassous; species Cabassous unicinctus. The sequence continues at coordinate 7,357 of JAQZBX010112612.1, read as the reverse complement.
TTCTTCCATTAAAAGAATGAAAATATTTATAGGAGAATAATAGCAAGTCTACTTTAGTTCATTGCTCATTCCCCAATTTTGAAGATTTTGGAATGGTGATGCTCACACTGTCTCTAATTGAAAGGGGTCTTTGATCCCATGGGGCAGATGGATGAGAATATCTTGTTTACAGTTACAGACTCTCTTCCTTGGGATGAATATTGCCCATCATCATCTCCTTGTTAGTTGTCCAGGGTATTAGAAAGAAATTTGGTTTCGGAAGAAATAAAACTCACCTGATTGTGGAGAAAAAAATATTTTAGTTTCAATCTTGCAAGAAGGGGTGTGCAACCAGAACATGTGGCTGCCACCCCAAACAAAGGAGAGTGACCCATTTTATAACCCCTCTAAACCTAACACAAGCCCTCCTCTGTTTCTTCATTGATTGGGTAATCCAGAGTCACAGCCTATGTGAAAGGTTTAACTTTTCCTGTGCAAGCCCCTCCCTCAGTCTTTGATCAACTGTTCCGTCTATCACATTACAGCAGTTTTTTTTTTTTCCTTTGGCCAGTTACTTGCCCTTTCACAAACTAGGAATGGAATTTAGAACTGATCTACAAGTGGTTGTAACTCTCTCTTGTGCACCCTTCCACTGGCTGCAGAACTGGTTTGAGATGTTTTCCTTTATCCCTGCTTAACTTGTTCATAGGTGCCTGATGCAATAGTCCACCAAATGATATTAGTCTTAATCTCCTTGCCCCTTATTACTTTTATGTGAAAACTATACTTATCCATGTTTCTTACACAGAGAGAGTTCAGCGAACTGGAGAGTAAGTTTTACAACTTTGCTGAGATTAAGGGCCCAATTGGCATATGGACAGACCAAAGATTTATGTCTCTTGGGCATACCCATATCAAATATAATACTAACTATAGGTTCAAATATAAGGGGCAGAAGAGTCATGTGTAGGGAAATCACAAATGAGGCCAACTCTGTCACACTGGGGAGCATAAATTCCAAAGAAAGGCTCCATGGCAGGGTGCCAAACTCCTGAGGTGCTTGCCAGACCTAAAGTCTGGATGTCTCCAGAGCCCTCAGGAGCCCTGCTTTTTGAGGCATTTACTGTGGCAGTAAATGAGATCCTGCTGAGACATGCAGAAGCTTAACCTCTGGAATGACCTCCTGACTCACTTAGAAATCTCTTAGACATAAAAACACATTTGTATTTCCCTTTTCCCCTTTTGGTCAAGATCTTTTCCAATTGCATTGCTAGTTGCTGCTTGGTAATAATCCTTCAATGCCATTGTAGCTCATCCTTGGGAGTCATGTAACACGATGTGGGGATAGTAGTGCATTAATATGCTGAGTTTGGCTTACAGAATGATTCTGAGTAATAAGGAGGCTTTCAGGAGATACCTCTTAGGCAATATGGAATACTAGGCTAAGTTTCAATTTTAAAGAAAAAAAAATAAGTTCATGCATACAATAATCAATATCAAGGGCCCATTGCAATCGTCTTTCCTCCTTCACGAGGAACCGCCCCAGTACATGCGGGATCCTTGCTGTCCCATTAAAGAATTTAACAGCGCTTAATTTGATAATATTTTGGTTGTTGTGTGGATCTCCACATTTGGTGACAATGCCCCATGAACGCATGAACATATTCATTTGCCTTTGAGGTATGCCCCAGGTGGAACCCCTCCCATGCATCACCCATCACTTACACCCCATACCAATGATCCTCCACTGCCACAGCTGTGACCCTTCTGTGATCCAAAACCTCTCCATAAATGAAGCCAACAAAATTAACCAAAAAGAAATGAAGTAATGAAGTAATAATTATAGTTTTAAAAACAACAAATAAGCACAAAAAATTTTTAAAAATTGAAATAATAAGAATTTGTCCTTCATCATTTTAAGATTTGTCATCTCATATGTACAGTCACATTTTCTTCCTTATGTTCAACCAGTGTCTTATTTTTTCTCATTTTATCTTCAAAGAAGCTTTAGGTTACTGAAATGTCACATAAAGAATATAGGGGATTCTCACATACCCAACTACCTCCCCCTTTCACCCTCTCCCTTATTAATAACATTTTACATGTGGATGGTACATTTGGTACAACTGATGTACAATTATTGAAGCATTGCTACCAATCATGGTCAAAAATTTACATTATGATTTATGTTTTGGAACCTACATTTTATAAATTTTGAAGAAATTTAAAATGACCTGTATTCATTATTGCCAGATGATGCACAACAAGTCTAATGCCCTAAAAATGCCCTGTGTTCCATCTATTCCATTTTTCCCCACTCCTCTCATTGAGATTTATCGTAACCACTAAGTTTCAGTTTTTGAAGGATAAGATTCAATTACTTGCAGTAATATTGAAGGCTTGACATATTGTTGTTTTCTTTTATTAGGCACTGCCTATATTCTTGAGAGATTCTTGCCCCTCTATTTGAGAACATAGCAGTTTCCCCAGGATGGGAGTTTAATATTTTCTTGTTTATTGTAAGGGATGCCACCCACTGATGTAACACATTATGACAAGAAGAACACTTACATATTCCTTAGAATCTTGCCTCAGGTGTGCCCTGTCCTGTATCCCTGCCCCTACATCCAATACCTTACACAAGTAACCCTCCCCTGCCATATTTGCCAAAAGAACATTCCCAACACTGTAATTTTAACCACAGACCTGAAATCCCCGGAGTTCACCTTCTCCTTCTCCTGACCCTCCCCTCAGTTCCATGGATAGTCCTTCCCAACAACCCCCACACTACCTTCCTCACAGACTAACACTGCCAAACCCAATAGCATCACTGCACCACTGTCACACCCATAAACTGCACAACTACACTCTTACACCTTATCATAGATTTGCATATATGGGCATTGGCTCACAACTCTCTACTCCCTTTCTGTCTCCTGTTTTCCAGACTATAGGTTGGTGAGTCTGCTCTATTTGCTTAATTCACTTCAGTAAGTTCATGTAATATTTGTCCTTCAGTGTCCTTCAGTGTCAGGGTTGTTTCACTCAACATTAGGTCTTCAAGATTCATCCATGTTATCCCGTGTGTTAATACTGCATTCTACTTATGGTTGAGTAAGTAAAGCCATAAAATGTGGCAGCTCTTGGACTTTCAGTTCAAGAAATCCCCCAACTCAAGGGCAGATCTTTCCAATCATTAATAATTTCCAACCTTCTTTTACACTGCCTTTGAGTCATTTGCACATGTTACATTTTGTGGGGCCTTTGCCAATCTTATGGCCAATAATTAATCTCCACTCTAATGATTAATCATGGTTTGCATTTCATTTATAAAATAGTTTTTTTTTTAATATAAACTAAATAGAAATAGAGACTAAATAAAGACCGGTCTCTTTTCACATAAGAGAATCTAATGAACATTTTCTAACATAATCCAATGCTCATCAGATTAAAAATATTCCACCATATAAAAGTGGCATATTCTAATTACATACCACCATTTTTAGATTAGGTTTTCTTAATGATGAATAATTATTTGTTAAATTTTAATTTAATTAATTAAACTAAATTACCCCATCAGTTTTGGGTTTACAGGAAAATTATAACAAAGTAGAGTTCCCATATAGCCCCTGTGCCATGCAGTTTTCCCTATTTTTCATTAGTGTATTTACTCTTTGATCTATCAATGAAAGTCTTGTGGTCAGTGATTAAACTTCTGGAGTTTCTTTGATTATCTAAAAATGTTCATCTGTTTCATGATTTTTATGCTTTTAGAGTGAGTAAGCTATAAAATCTTATGGCCCTTATTTTTAATTATGTATCTTCATAACATATTTAAATGTTGAATAGAGAATGTTACCTAGCATTCTATCATAATTTCTTTCCTGGCCCCAGTGAATTCTTATAGATGAATTCAGAATCATCTAGCCATATGCAGGGATAATTCTGGAATTATAATAAGCATTACATTAAAGATGTAAATTAATTTATAAAGAGTTGGCCTTTAAAAAATTCATACTGCAATTCTAGGAACAGGAAATTTCCTCTTGAGATATAAAGACCATTTTGGTAAATGTTACTGTGGTGTTGTTTATGAAAAGCATGATAATTTCTGGTTAACAGTATTTTGGGCTTATTGTCATTAAGAATGAGATTTCTCTCTTTGTCATATGTTTGATACTTCAATTATATTAAGAAATATTTTGAATTTTTTGGTACTTATTGTGTCATGATAGATGTCTGGATTTTTATCAAATCCATCTACTTTCTCCAAATAATTTATAAATAATGTCTCTCCCATATAATTTCTAACAGTTATTTTCATTTTAGATCTTACCGCATTGGTTTGATAACCCAGACAATTTTAAGAATAATGGAACTTATGGCAATGATCTTTTTGTTTCTGACTTGAAAGTGAATAAAAGTTGAATTTTTAAATGTAATTTAGTGTGAACCATGATTTTTTTTATCATGTTAACTTGAGAATATTTAATTTCTAGTTATCTGAGAGAGATTTTTAAAAGTTATGAAAAAGTGCTCAATTAACTATTTAGAAATAGTTATGGTTAAACTGTGTCTCTATATTCATAAATACATTTCAAACAGATGTGGAAGAAGTGGAAATATTATCTGTTAGAAGAAAATATAGATGAACATATAGATGTATAAATTTTTATATAGATAGATGTCATCTTAGAAAGGCATAGTCATTTCTGAATATGAAGTCTTTGGTAGAAATAAGAGAGGAAAAGAGGAAAAATTAGACCATAATATAGAAAAAGTCAATGAGAAAATATTTCATACTGAAAAATATAAATGTAAAAATTAATCTACTTGATAGTCCTAATTATGAAACACAAAAATGATATTTCTTTTTGAGGATAAAAGGACATTGGATATTAACAACTCATAAAGGAGATGTACAAAATGATATGTTTGACAAATTTGCATCATAGTATTCTTGCATGAAAATAAGATTAAAACAAGATGTCATCTACACTGAAATTAAAATTCCTCTTTTAAAATATTAGAATGTAAAATTCTATCTCGTGAGGAAAACTATCACTGTCAGAAACTGCTATAAATGGATAATTGGTCTGCTGCTGTGGGTTGAGGAAGTTAAATTAGAAAACAGACCTTTTAAAGATAAACCCATATTTGCCAATAATCAAGATGAAAAATCTGCAACAGGCTACACCAAATTGTTAAAAGTGATCTTTAAGTTGTAATGTTAATCTTGGTTTTTAAATTCATTTTCTTCCAATAACTTTCATAGAGCAAATGAACACAAATGCATTCTAGTCTCAAGAAATAAAAACTTTAAGTTTTATGATGCTGTTGTTAAAAGTTCCACAAAACAAACACAGGCAAAGGAAAAGGGACTAAATCATAAAGGTAAAATCTTTAGTTAGTGAATTATAAGAAAGTAAAATTCTAGAACTGAAGAAGGACTCTCACAGGAAATTCTTTGGCAAAGACAACAAATAAAGAAAATTATTTGGAAGTCTATTCACATGGAAAAATAAAGAGAGATTGAATGGAAATACATAAAAGTAAGTTTGGGACAAATCACCACAGATGTAAGAGAATGCTACACTTGGTAATATAATCTTACTTGTATCCCCTTGTCAAAAATTTTAAAATATCTAGTAAACAAACACATTTTTGGAAAATATAAGTGGCCAAAGTCAATTCAGGATGGAGAAAAACAGATAAATTACTAAAGGAAGGAATTAAGTAAACAACAAATACTTACCTCCCCAAATGACCTGGCAGGGCCCTATGGCAGGAACAATAGAAGAACTCCCCTTAAATATTGAAAAAGAAATCAAGTCCATGGCAAAACTATGATTTACCAGCATGCTGGAATATCCCACTTGTGTAATGCAATGAGAAAAAGAAACAAGAGCTATAGGTATTGGAAAGGTGACATTTTAAAATTTGCAGGTGACACACTGGCAGCTGAATACTTATTTTTAATGAGGAGGATTCTAGGAGGGTACCTGGTACTCTAGAAATGTGTAAAAGTCAACAGCTATTTTGAAATGTGCAATTCAGTGGTAATTTGGACATTCACAATATTGTGTATCCATCAAATCTGTCTAGTTCTAGAACATTTTCACCGTCACTGGAGCTCTTTTTATGTTCATCACAACACTGTTCTCATTATTAGAAAATTGTGAATATGTATGTGCAAGAGAGAAAAGCATTTATATTCAGATATACTGTTAAAGTCTTTTAGAAAAGACAGCAGAATAATTACAAATATTAAAAAAATATTAAACTCTTGAAATAGCAAATGGAAATCTGTAAATTCACAATAAATGAAAGTAAAAATAGCTGTAATCTATTGACTTCACTATGAGGCAAGTGCTGTGTTATTTGATAGGCATTGCCTCATTTTGTTCTCATAAATAGATCTCTTAATATATGATCATGTATTTAAGTGGTTTAACAATTACCTTAATTCACATTTATAGTTGTTTAGTAGGTTTTAGATACTTTAGTAATTTAGTCCTTGTAATCACCATTATCCCCATTACAAAAGTGGAGACTGCAGCAGAAGAATATTAAATAATTGAATGTTAGAAGATGTGTGAGAAGCTTGCAAGTGCTGATTTCACTGGGTCCCAGTAAATGTTTCTTGAGCAAATGAATTAACGAATGAGTAAGATTTTATAGATAATTAATACAGGGGGATTCCTGAGTAGGTAGAATGGAGGCACATTTAATGACTACAGAAAAATGTCTAATATAGCTGGGTAAGAAACATTTGATAGATGTTGAGACTGAGAGAAAGCCAGTTTTCATAAAGAGAGACACTTAGAATTGTCTTCTAAACCAGAGAGGTAGAGGAGATGGTAGAGGTGGCTGCACAACTGTGTGCAGTCTTTAAGTGGATGAACACACCATTGTGTTAAACCAGCTTGTCCCATAAGAGTTCATATTCAGAGAGCTCTGTCTGTCTCCATATCAGGTCCTCACAGCAGATGTTCAAATGGCCTTCTTTGAGCATCTATTCCCTGAGTCTTTCCCTCCTGAGTGATGGGCATCAGCTCAGCTTCAAAGAAGAACAAGGAGGTGGTGCCAGGCATTCTCTGTAAGAGCAAAGCATAATTCTCTTCTTGGTACCTTTAAGCTGGATGTGAGAGGAGGAGTGGGCATATTTACCATTTCTGGGTCCTAAAAACTTTATTTTCCCAAATGACCATTAAAGTAATCATCCCATTCTTACTCTAATATCTGAGCAATTTGGTTCCCATGTGTGATGTGGCCAGAATAGAAATGAACTTTTCGTCTAATTTTGTTCCTTGGGAGACCTTGGATAGCACATATCTTTATCCTTTCCCTTGGGACATCTTCCACCCAGAGCTGTTTT
>JAQZBX010112611.1:0-10179 GCA_029593785.1 Cabassous unicinctus | reverse complement strand
GGCGTGCCCTCACAAGGAGGCCTCGGGACGCGAACCCGGGCCTCCCATATGGTAAACGGGGGCTCTATCCACTGAGCCACACCCGCTTCCCTTACAATGCCATCTTGATCAACTATAAGCCAGCTTTGTTGTTTTTAGTAAAAAGAAAAGCCACTGAATGCTGATTGATCAGAGACAGGCTTTGATTTTGTGTTCTATATGTTTTAGAGGTTTTTTTTTGTTTGTTTGTTTTAATTCTTTTATTTTTTTAAGTATTTCTTAATCAGACTTAAGTTGTCTAAGAAGGAAACGAGTATTTTTTTTTATCAGAAAATAAATTTCAAATTGTCCCTGGGTGAGTACATTAAAATTCAGAGCCCTATTTCCGGCCCCACTAATGACTTTAGAAAAATCAGTTAACCTTTTACTCATTTCTTTGATGGCATAATGGGAATGACAGTATTGACATCAGATTTTTCCAAAGCATTTTTGAAAGCCTTGAGTAAAACATGTTAAAAATATTGTCTGTATTATTCCTGGCCCTCAACTGGTAATTCATTCCAATTACCAGCCACTTAGAAGCATTTGTATCATAAATGGGCAAGACTCTTATCATATTGCTGATTACACCTTCTACAGTTGTGTTTTGTTGTTTCATTTCAAAAGCTAATGTTTTGGTAGTGACTTTTCTTTTAGGGTTAGAAAACATTTCTATACAAATGTCACATTCTTATTAGTACATTCACCCATCCATCCCTTATGGGATTATGCATCTCTGTTCATAGATACAATCAGCTTTGTATTTTCATTCAAGGATAACAAACTAGCCAGGTTGAAAATCTTGACTTGTCATCAGAATTGAATTGCTCCCCAGAGCTGGGCTAGAATGAGACTGAGCTGAGCCCTGTTCAGAAATGGAAATTGTCTCATAGAATCTCAGTTACCTACTCTCCCTTTCTTCTCCTCCAGTATGGTGACTACGATCCTTCTGTTCACAAGCGTGGATTTTTGGCCCAAGAGGAATTGCTTCCAAAAAGGGTAAGAAATCAAATTGGGGTATACTCCAGCTTGTTTGGGAACACGTAGCAGTTATATGGTCTATAAGAAAGCTAACTAAAGGACTTGTAGGAAAACTGGAAGTTCATGACAAGAACATTTTTATAAATTTTGAATAAAGAGTGTAGAATCTCTATTAAGAATATCAAAAAAGCAAAGGTTGCAACTAAAAAGACAATGACAGTTAAATGCAATACATGAGCCTACATTGGATCTAATAATGGAGGAGAAAAGGCCCAAAAAGACATTACTGTGACATATGAAAAAAACTAGAATATAGATAGAATGCTTTAAATCAATGTTCTTGAACTTGATAAGTATGCTTAAGGTGGTTGTATAAGTGACTATCCTTGTTCTAAGGAAATGTATGTGGAGTATTATATGTTAAAGGAGCATGATGTATACAACTCTAATGTTTAGAAGATTGATAAATGGGTAGGTAGGTAGGTAGAAGGAGTGATAGAATGATACGAGAAAAGTAGCAAAATGTTAAAAGTGGTAGATATGGTTATGGGGGGATATTTATTGGAGTTCTCTGTATGGGTTTTGTATTATTTTTGCAACTGTCCTATAAATTCTAAATCATTTCAAAATTAAAAGTTTAAAGGGAAAAAAAAAGCAAAGGTTCTTAGAGTTGGTTTGGGATTGTCAGGACCAACAAGCATGGTTTGTGAGTTTTCTCTAGTATGGTAGTTTCTTTAATAAAGGTAGAGGAACATTATTTATTCTCAGGGAGGGGTGTGTAGTGTGCTCAGCTTAGAGAATTGAGCTGGTTGCATCTACGCTGGGTGGATGGTAGGGGTGGGTGTTGTGGTTTTTAATCCTCAGTGTTGTTCATCTTGTTCATTAGCTGCAGACGCTGGCCCTCCCTCCCTTTTGCCATTTCCAATTTTATAGCTCCACTCATCTGTCACTGTGTAATAAAGGCCTGCTCCTCACCTTTCACTGACTTTACCTGTTTATTTGATGGCTTCTGTACAGGCCTGGCCTGGCTGCCTGGTCCAAGATTAGTTCACATCGCTCCTGACCAAGCTTTTCTATTGAGCTTCTCTATCAGAGATGGTCTCTGGGATATACAACACAGGAAAGAAAGAGGGGACCCTGCCAGAAGAGGGGTGCTCCGAGGCCTGAGGAATAGTGCAGCTTTCTGAATTGTTATTCAAATTAAATGGTGCTTGTGAACACACCCTCCTGTGCTGCTCTGTATTTGTCTGTCTCCCTGTTTGCGACTTTTTAAAAATAGCTTGCTTTTTGTAAAAATGATACATAATTATAAAAATGTCAGACAATACCCAAACTTCCTTTATGTGTGGGTTTTTTATTTTGCTCCATTTTTTGGTAGGTGATAAATCTGTATCAAATGACTCCAGAAATGTGGGAGGAGAGAATTACTGCATGGTATGCAGAGCACCGAGGCCGAGCCAGGTGAGGCTGTCCCATTAGACTGTTCCATTATTGTTTTATATTTATGAGCGTTTCCTTTTTTCCTTTTTTAAAAGAACTACAAAAGTAGGACATGCTTATTGAACAAAATTCAGTTCAGAAATATATATTAAAAAAAAGGGAAAGCTAGGAGTAATCTGGGTCTTCAGTTTCACATGTGTCCTTTATACACACGGTATAGGGTGAGCATGTGTATGCATGGACACTTATTCCTCCTGTTGGGATGTATAGACCTACCACATTCATAGTTAATTGAGTTTAAGTTTAAGAAATCTAATATATGGATATAGCATTGCTTTTAAATCTGTTCTTCTCCTAGCGACATTTGGAGTATCCGTAGGGTTCTCACCTAAAGAAAGGTCTGCAGTACACAATTTTGTATATCCTTACACATTGCTGTGATTAGTTCTGAGGATAGATTCATTAGAAGAAGAATTGCTGGATCAAAGGATGTGAGCATTTTGCGTTTCAATGGGAGCCACCAAGTTGCCTCCTGAAAAGGTTGTACCTGGTTAGGTTCCCAGCATCATTGTACAAGTGCCTTCCCTCTATCCCATTGTTTTTATCAATCACTTTATTTTATTTTTTATTTTATTTTATTTTATTTTTTAGGAGGTCCTAGGGATTGAACCTAGGACCTCGTACATGGGAGGCAGGTGCTCAACCACTGAGCTACATCTGCACGCATTATCAATCATTTTAATTTTTGTAGTCTAAAAGGTAAAAAAAAATGTATCTTGTTTTAATTAGCATTTCCCTGATGGCTTTTGGGGTTGAACATTTTATCATTAGTCTTTCATTTTTTTTTCTCTTCTTCAAATCTACTTCCTGTCACATGATTTTTTAAAAACTTTTTTAAAAGTGTACCATGCATACCAAAAAGTGCACAAATCATAAGTCTACCCCTCAATGAATTATCACAGAGTGAAAACCCTATGTATCACCAGGTGAAGAAGTAGGACATGCCCCCCTCCCCCTCACTCCTTTTCCCTCCTCCCCAAAGGTGTAACCACTTTCCTGATTTCTAACTCCATAGATTAGTGTTATCTGTTTTAAACTTTTTTTTGTTGTTTCATGTTTTGTTTTGTTTTATTAATTTTTTTTTTTTTTTAAACTTTATATAAATAGATGGTTTATATTTTTTGTGTCTCACTTCGTTTACTCAACCTCATATTGTGAGATTTGGGCTTGTGACATATAGCAGTAGCTTTTTCACTTTCAGTGCTGTGTAGAATTGTTTTAATATACCACAAATTATCAATTCTCCTCTTGATGGTCATTTGGGTTGTTGGGTTGTCTTCTGTTTTTTGCTATTACAAATAATGTCAAACAGTTTTCCAAAGTGATTGTGCCAGTTTATGTCAGCAGTATGTGTGATTTCTAGTTGCTCTACCTGCCCACCAACACTTGGTGTTATCAACAAGTTGAACTTTAAAAAATCATTTGAGAGCATTTTGAGGTTGGGAAGAGAGGGAGGAAGACAAAGTCATAAGGAGATTTCAACTCTGTACCAATTTGGGAATTTCTGCAAGTCATTGCTCCTTTGAAAGCTTACTTTAAGTTTGACTTACAACTTGGAAGCAGGTAACCTGGCTTGGATTTTACAGCCCAGGTACCTATTACCCTAACCTCCAACAATACCCAAAGAAATAAAATCAGAAAGACAGCTCTCAGGTAGCTTTCAGAGAGAGTTGTTTCATTCTTAACCGTCTAGTTAAGAAAGTACATGTAAGATAAAGGAACAACGTAAGTAAAATTTAAACATCTAAATATATTCGAGGGTAGAAGATAATAAACCATATGCTTTTCTTGGATTAGTTAAGATGAGAGTCTTTATTTACCAAGGGCAAAGTGTGAAATTGAAGCTAGGAGACACTGTAATGAATCTCTTCTCTTGTTTTGAGGGATGGGAAATACTTGGTGTTTAATAGATTCAGAGTTTGCGAGAGCTTTTCTGGTATCTGCTCTGGTGTGTATCTTCTGCCAGTGATGACTCCAAGAAGAACAGCAGGTTCAAAATGTTGAGCTTGGCCTGGACCCACCCTCTACCTTTCTCACTTAGCTCCAGTGACATTGTCTTTTGTTCTCCTCACAGGGATGAAGCTGAAATGGAGTATTTGAAGATCGCTCAGGACTTAGAGATGTACGGTGTGAACTACTTTGCAATTCGGGTGTGTAGACATCTCTCTGAGTTCCTTGTTTAGAAAACAGAGACTGAATTAGGTACAGAATGCTAAAATGGGTTACTTCATTCCAGGGTGGATGGCACAGTTGGCTCTTTTATGGTTCAGTGGTAAAGAAGAAGAGTAAGGGGAAAGAGGTCTTATAGCCTAATTTTCTATTTTTGGACTTCAATTAGATTATGGGTAATTAAGTGTCACTTGGGTCTTGAGGGACTTGGACCTGGTTCTGTGTTCAGCAGAAACCTGTTTGAATGCTCCGAGTGTAGCATTTGATTATTTCTGGTTTTGTGAGATCTTGGCCCGCAGGGGAGCACCTGTAAATACTTTCTTTCCCCAGAGCACAAGGATAGTAAAGCTGCATTTATAGATTACTGATTTGTTTGGGTGGGGAATCTTGTCCTCACTATGAGGCTAATTGGTTTTCTATTCAGGCCATCAATAGTCGACTGTCCTCAGGGAACCCACTGCTTCTGCATCGAAAGCCGCATTTGTTTTTATTCCAATTCTGGGTCCTTAGAATGGCTTTCTCCCGTGGGTTGGTTGCTAGATGCAGTGTGTGGGCAGCTTCTTCCAAAGGAATGCATGTGATTTGCTAAAGTATTTCATCGCTGGTTCCAATACTTTAAAAGAACCATCCACAGTGGTCCACCTCTACTATTATCATAGTTCTGGTTTGCTTTCCATGTTTGAGTTCCTACAAATTTAGTATAAAATTTGGGTAAATTGAAACACATTTTAAATATTCTAGGATGGCTTTCTACTTTATTATATTTATTATATCTACTTTATTACATCTACTTTGTTTTCTAAATACAGATTTTTACAGATTGCTTTGCGTAAAATAAAGTACACTGAAATGTCATTTTATTTCATATACTAAAAATGTATCTAAAAGATGTTCCATAATAGTACATATTACATAATAATACAGAAGGTTGTTTTCTACAGTTTTATTAATTTATGTTTTCACATTTCTGTGATTTTTATCAACCCTATTCCTCTTGCCCCATGTGTCCACTACTTAGGTTCTAAGAAGCTAGAGTTTTATGATCCTCAAAAATAGTTTCTTATTAGGAAATACTTCTACATCAGCCAGACTAAAATATAGTTTTTTGCCTGTGTTTCTTATATTGAGTAATAGACAAAGCTGATGGCTAGTGTAGTGTTTTTTGTGTTAGAGTTCCTGAAATTTTACCTGAAAATATGTGCTTTAAACATTTAAAAACAGGTTGCTTGAGTCTCCATCTCCTTCCATTTAATCTTTACAAGTGGTAGGATCATAATTATAGGAGGCAGAGGGTAGAATCCTTTTTTAAAATAATAATAATAAACTAAATAAAATATAACAAATATCTTGTTTTTCAGGATGTACTCTAGATTTTTAAAGGGCAAAGTTTCACTTGTATAAACTTGGTAGTTTTAAGAGCTTTGTAGATAAGCAGAGGAATCTTACATGGGTTGGTGACAATGCCTGACTTCAGGGTTAGAAGGTGTAAAAAGAATTATCTTGAAGCACTCGCTTCTCCATCCAACACCTGCTGTTAGATTGGTGCTTCTCATCATAGCCGGCAAACCCTCTTGGTTTATAGATCTGCAGATCTGCTTTTCTGCCCTCAGTCTTGGTTCAATTTCCTTGTCATCAGCAAGGGATCAGGTGCTGTGGGGTCCTCATGCAGGGAGCTTCCTTCCACCTCCTTAGAAGGGCCGAACCACATGCAGGCAGATGGGTGGCAGCATGAGGACTCAGCCTCCAGGGTCGCAGCTGGGTCTGTGCCTGTGGGCCCAGGGTACTTGCCCCCTGGCTCCTTTGATTTCTGATCAGCCCTGCTGTCAGAGGCATAGCATATATGCAGTAAATTAATTTTTAAAGCAGTTTTATTGAGGTATAATTTAGTCACAGTTCATTTTGATAATATATTTTTCCATTTTATTATGAAAATTCATAAACATCAGAAAAGTTGAAAGAATTTTAGAGTGAACACCCATATGCCCAATACCCAGATTATACTCACTTTATCATATTGATACTACATTTTAACATTGAATGAGACCATTCCATCCCAGTACTTAGAATTGTTTTGTTATTGTTAGTCCAACAGCCTTTTCTTTTAACGTAAAAAATGTGTTGTCCCTCTGATTTTTATTCTACATCTCTATAACCTGATTATTTAATTACAGTTTGAGCTTTTTGGTGAATAAATTGCTTGTGTTGCCTGTCTTCAGCATTTCTCCTAATGTACATGATTTAGAGTTAACAATGCTTAGATTGTCCCTACTTCAGCTGTCAAGCCAGTGACAGAAGCCCCCAGTGGTTCCTCTAAGGGACAAGTGAGTCACAAGAACAGTACACTTTTGCCTCTGTCTGCCCCAATTCAGGAAGCTGGAGCCCCCCTGGGTTATGAGACAGCTGTGACTTCCATTAGGACCAGTTGAAACCTGTCATATGTAACAGTATGTGCAAGGTTCTTTGGAAAGTTGAATAAAACCTCACACCTCCGCTGGAGCTGAACTTGCTGTTTTTTATTGGATCTACAGAATAAAAAAGGCACAGAACTGCTTCTTGGAGTGGATGCCCTGGGGCTTCACATCTATGACCCTGAGAACAGGCTGACTCCCAAAATCTCCTTCCCATGGAATGAAATCCGAAACATCTCCTACAGTGACAAGGAGGTAGGACCTGTCTGTACTGCCGGTGCCACCAGGGCCCAGTGGCCCAAACAGAAGTTCTTTTCCCATCTCTCCTTGCTGGAGCTTCCTTGAACAGACCATCTTCTCTTCTTATCAGTAAAATTCTTTAATTCCTAGGCTTTTGGTTTTGTTTGCTGATTTTTTAAGTATTTACAGAATAGTATTGGCATCCTTTTTTCAAAGGCCATCACTAAAAACCCGCTACTGATTAACAAGAGGCTAGGAAACTCATCTTGTCAGGGTTAAACCCCAAAGAGCAGGACACAAACAAAAAAAAGTAATGTTTCTTATTGCTTGTCTTCCTCTTTCTGGGGAGAAATTGTCTTTATATTTAAGTTTGGTATATATATTATAGTCACATCTCTGTGCCCAGGGCTTGCTACATGTGGTAGGGAATTTTTTTTTTTTTGTATGTATTTATCTCTCTCTCACCACTGATATAAATAAGACTGTCAGGCTAATATGCTTATAAGAATTTGAGAGTAATTAAATTTTAATAACTCAGATGAACACTCTCAGAATTACACTATTTCTATCAAGGATGGTGACCTTTCCTAGATGCTGTCAGCCTTCATTCATTCATTCACTCATTGTTCATTAATTTTAAAGGAATTCTTGAGCTTCTGCTTTGTGTTAGGCTTTGGAGGGGAAACAAAGATGTGGAAAATCTAGTCTCAGTGTCCAGGGAATCAAGTAAAAGTTCAAATGCTATAATAAAGAACTGCAGAGTACAGGATTAATGATGAAGATGATGGTGATATAGTGCATTTCCATTAACAAAGCACTTTCAGCTGCCTCTCTGATTGAATCCTCATAAGAACACTGCTGTAAGGCAGGGGCCATGGTTTTACTATCTCTGGGTCACATCAGGAAGCAGAGATGCAGAGGGATTAAGTGACCTGTGTCTGGCGAGTGACATAGCAGGTGCTGAGCTCCAGGTTTACTGATGCCACATCTCCTGCTTTTTTTATTTTTTCTTTTTACTTTGAAATACTTTAAAACTTACATGATAGTTATAAAAATAATACTCATACAGAGAACTTCCTCATACCCCTCCCACTCCAGATACTCAGATCCACCTGTTTTAATATTTTGCCACATCTGCTGTATCGTTCTATCTAGCTTCCATCTGTCTGTGTATCTGTCTGTCTGTATATTTATCAGTCCATTTTCTGAACACTCGCGTGTATGTTGTATACATTATGCCCCATGAACACTTAATACTGCCATGTATATTTCCTAAGAGCAAGGATATTCACTTATGTGATCACCTTAAGTGTTGTTATCAGATTCAAGAAATTTAACATTGATATAAAGCCTATAGTCTATATTCCAATTTTTCATATGTTCTACTGGAATATGAACATATGCCCTTTTGAGCCTTTTCTCCTCTCTTGCTAGATCTCATCCAGGATCATGTATTACATTTAATTGTCATTGTCTCCTTAGTTGCTCTTTTTTTTAAATTGTGGAAACATATGTACAATATAAGCTTTCCCATCTCAACCACTCTCAAGCATACCATTCAATGGGATTAATCATGTTCACAATATGGTAGAATCCTCACCACCTTCCATTATTAAAACTTTCCCATCTTCCCAAATAGAAACCCTACATCCATTATGCATTAATTCCCCATTCCTCCTGTTCCCCAAACCTGGCAACCTGTTTCTATGAGGTTGCGTATTCTCCAATATTTTCTTTGTAGTTACAAAAAAAATTTAACATCCTAAATCTTTAACAATCTCTTTTGCTTTGATACCAATTTAACCTCAGTAATAAACACAAATGATATTCCTATATCACCCTGTCCCCACATTTATGTAGTTCTTGTCACAAATTACATGTTTATACATTGAGTCCAAAACCATGGATTTATCATTACATTTTATGCATTTGCCTTTTAGATCCTGTAGGAAGTAAGAAGTGGAGTTAGAAACCGAAAATACAATAGCACTGGCATTTATATTTATCCATAACATTACCCTTACCAGAGATCTTTATTTCTTCTTGTGGCTTGAATCTTTTGTCTCTCGTCCTTTCTTTTCAACCAGCAGAACTCTCTAGCATCTCTTGCAGGGTTGGCCTAGTGGTGACGAACTCCCTCAGCTTTTGTTTATCTGGGAATGTCTTAATCCCTCTCTCCTTTTTGAAAGGCCATTTGCCAGATATAAGATTATTGGTTGGTAATTTTTTGCTTTCAGCACTTTAAATATGTCATCCTGCCTTCTTGCCTCCATGGTTTCTGATGAGAAATCAGCACTTAATCTTTTTGAGGCTCCCTTTTACATAACACTCTGCTTCCCTCTTGCTACTTTCAGAAGTCTCTCTTTTATCTTTGGCATTCAACAGTTTGATTATAATATGCCACTGCATGGGTCTATTTGGGTCTATGCTGTTTGGAGTTTGCTGAGCATCTTGGATGTGTATATTCATACCTTTTGTTAATTTGGGAAGTTTACAACTATTCTTTCTTAGAATATTCTCTCTGCCCTTTTCTCTCTTCTCCCTCTGAGACTCCCACCATGTGTCCTACAGGTTCCTCAGGCTCTGTTCATTTTTCTTCATTCTAGCCTTTTAGTGTGGCAAATTAAGTTCTTTCTGCTTCTCAGGCTGAATGATTTCAATTATCCTATCTTCAAGTTCTGGTTTTTTTTCTTTTGCCAGCTCCACTCTGCTGTTGAATCCCTCTAAAGAATTTAAAATTTCTGTTACCATTGACTTCAGCTCTGTTGGCACTTTTTCATAATGTCCATCTCTCTACTGATACTCTCTTTGTATTCGTCTCTTGTCTTCCTGATTTCCTTTAATTCTTTGTCCATGTTTTCCT
>JAQZBX010112610.1:0-10162 GCA_029593785.1 Cabassous unicinctus | reverse complement strand
ATAAAACTAATATTACCAGTTTAAAAAGAAAATCAACTCAATTTCTTACAGTATGTGTACGAGATCCTATAGTTTTTATCATTGGAAAAGTAACTTTTGGTGAAAGGAACATTAGCTGCTCCAATTGCTCTTTATTTACATGTCTTAAGAATTCATATTTGCAGGAAAATCAAACTCTTTTTATAGCAAGAAGAAGAAAAGGACTATGGTTACTGGTTCGGAAGACCAGATACTGGCAGCAGTCTCCAGAATCCCTGTTGCTGTGGCGCTTCCTCGACCATTATTTAAAAAGAACTAAAAGACTGATTGGACTTTTAATAGCAGGAATTTTGGGACTGCTTGGCATCATAACAGCTGCAGCCATTGCTGGCACAGCCCTGCATCAAGGAGTCCAGACTCAACAATATGTTAAGGACTGGCATAAAAGTACAAGTGAGATGTGGCATAGCCAGTCTCACATTGATATGGAACTAAATAATCGTATGAATGATCTTGAAACAACTATTATACATTTGGGTAATCAAATCTATAATTTAAACTTGCTAAGAGCTCTTAAATGTGATTGGAATGAAAGTTCTTTTTGTATTACCCCTTTGCCATATAATAATAGTGAGCATGATTGGGAAGAAGTAAAAAATCCTTTGATTGGATATAAGCATAATAATTCTTTAGATATTTTAGAATTGCAAAAGAAAGTGTTGAGCATGTCTCAAAATGAATTGAAAGAAACCCCTGGTGCAGAATTCTGGAATGAATTGTCTGAAAATTTAAATACTGTCAATCTGTTTCACTGGTGGAAACAAAAAGCAGCTCAAATATCGTTTTGGATTGGATTAGGAATTATTGCTTTATGCATTTTAATTGTATTTTCAAGGGTAGAGTAATAACATATATTCATAGAAAAAATGAAAATTTAAATCAGATAAATGCATTTATGTTAAGAAACTTAGCCTTGAAAAACTAATTTTACATTATTTGTGGTAGAAAGTAGTATACTAAAAGCCCCATGACTTTACTACTAATTATCTACATAAAAGCATACACATAAGGAACCTGAAGAAGTATAAAATATAAATGAAATTGCCTTCCGTGTAAAAGCTCAAAAGCTTGACTGGTACCTAATGACAGGTAAGATTCTCAGAGGAGAACAACCTAAGACAGGCACAGTCACAAGAGCCTATGGAAGAAGACAAGTGTGATAAGAGATCACCTTGTATCATCTTATATAATGGTTCCTATGATCTTCACTTAAAAAATTAATTAATAAGAAAGGGGGAAATGAAGGAGTTCAATTAAAGGCCATGACTACTGACAAAAAGCAGGCCGCCTTGGTATGTATGGGACAGGCGTCTCTACTCTCAAGACACCAAGATAAGATCTGGTACAAGCCTGATGGAGAAGCATTCTGTGCTTCAAGGAGTGTATCTGGTATATGTCAGATAATGATTAACAAGGTCTGTTATGTGCAGGAATGTAAGGAGAACTGAACCATTAACCCTGAAGACTTGCTGACTTTAGTAACGTGTAACCCGTCACATATCTATTACCTTGCACATGCGCACACGTATTTTCTTTGTTCTAAAGCTAAATAAAAGCCACGATGTTTTATGCAGCAGTGCCCTTCTCCCCTTGGATGGAGGGTCCCTGACCCCGGCTATTTCTTGCTTCTTTCTCATCCATCGCACCGTTTTCATGGACTTAGTTCCTGAACATCAACATAAAGACACAACCAAGTTAAAATTGAAAGGTTGGAAAAAGGTATTGCATGCAAATAGTAACCAAAAAAGAGCTGGAGTAGACCAGATAAATGTAAAATAACAATATTATAGTATGTGAACAATAATTACTCAATGCAACTGGCAAATTGTTCCTGTGATCAGTATTCTGTAATTTTTTTCATACAAAATAAACGCTTGCTTTTAATTGAGGAGGGCTGGAGAAGAGAGATATTTTCGGATGCTTCATTTTTCTTTAACCCTTTCTTATTCATACTCTTTAATTAAAATAATCTATCTGGATCAATAATGATTTTGCATGACTACTGTTGAAAAAGATTTTGAGTTTTTCTGCCTCATAAAATTATGAGTTGGCAAATTACCTACTGTAATTCATTCCAATGAGATATGAAGAATTCCCTAATAGGAATTTATCTAGAAAGAATTATGACCTAAATGGAAATTAAACAACTAAACAAATATTTATTTCATCCTTAGAGATTATTATGTCTAATAGTTAGAACTGTAATATAAAAATTAGAATTATTTTATAATTAATTTCTATTATACTTGAATTATTATTTATATTTATAAATGTTTGCTGCTCTGGTATCTATTTTTTAAAATTGATTATATTAAATCTAACCTGACTTTGTGCTCTCTTTTAAAATTTGTAATTTCTTTCAATCTATTTTCCTATTTATTTTATGATTTTATAATAAAGGACTTTTTAATAGCTAAAAAAAGCCATTGATTATTATACACTTTGGATAGATCATATGGTATATGAATATATCTCAATAAAACTGCTTAATAAACAAATAAATAATTGTGAAGGAATAGCCAGAAATAGGAGCTATGTACAGCAAGGGAAACAGAGAGATTGAGAGGTGAGGAATTTTCTTGTGTGTTTGTTTTTTGTTTATTATTGTTATTATTGAAATAATGAAAATGCTCTAAAAATGATTGAAGTGATGAATGCCCAACTATGTGATTATACCAAATACCATTGATTGTACATTGTAGATAAATTGTATGCTTTATTAATATGTATCAATAAAATTGATTTGTTAAAAAAAAAAATCAGTGATCAGCATCAAAAAACGCACCCCTAGAGTTTGAAGTACTAGGTCTTTATCTCCCAACCTGACACCAGCAAGCTGCACCAGGAGCCCAAGCATCTGTCCCGACTGCTGCCTGCCAAGAGGCTGGGGGATTGAGGAGTGGTAGATGCTTCAGGGAGGATGAAACTTACCAGCCTCTTCTGTTCGCTCTTCTACTAGACTCCAGAATTTCAAAATAACTGATTCATACAGTTCCTACCAGTTCAATATTTGTTTTTGGTGGAGGATCTGATTCCTGAACTTCCTTCTCCAACATCTTCCCACAATCCTCTCATTCATTTTTTTTAAGATTTAATTTATTTATTTCTCCCCACCCCCCTCATTGTTTGCACTTGCTGTGTCTGTTCGTCTTCCTTGTTTCCTTAGGAGGTACCGAGAGCAAAACCCAGGACCTCTGATGTGGGAGGGAGGAACCTAATCACTTGAGCCACTGCCGCTCCCTGCTTTCTTGTGTTTCTCATTATGTTTTCCTCCCTGTGTCTCTTGTTGGCATCACCTTGTTGCAGCACCTCACTGTGCCTGCCCATCACACCAGTTCACTGTCTTCTTTAGGAGGTACCAGGAACCTCTGCTTCCGGCTTTTTTGTGTCTCTCATTAAGTTTTTTCATCTTGTGTCTCTTGTTGCATCACCTTTTGCATCAGCTTGCCACACCTGCCCTATGTGCACTGTCGCTGTCTTCTTCAGGAGGCACCAGGACCAAACCAGAGATTTCCCATGTGGAAACCAAGAGCTCAATCGCTTGAGCCACATCCACTTCCCTCATTCATTTTTTAATGACAAGGAAACAACTCAAACTGGCTAAAACAATAAAGTTAATCTATTGCCTCATGAAACTGAGGTGGTCAGGGAAAAAATGATCCCCTGGCTCAGAAAGTATTACCAAATATCTAGTTTCTTTCTTTGGTATGCTTTATGCAGCAATTGTTCCATCCTCTGGCTAATTTCATTCATGGCAGCAAAATTGTTGATAAATTCCAAATCTCACTGGCTCAATCCACATCATGCCAAAGAAGAAAGAATGTTTTCTGGTGTTTCTACAAAAGAAAGTTTGGTTTTCTCTCCCAGAATCCCCATCAAATATCTCCTGGCAACTTTCCGGCTCTGACTGGGCAATGACCCTATATTAGTTTCCTAGGGCTGTCATAACAAATTAGCACAAACCGGGAGGCTAAAAACAACAGAAATTTATTTTATCACAGTTCAGAAGGTCAGAAATCTGAAACCAAAATGTTGGTAAAATTGGTTCCTTCTGAATACACTGAGGGAGAATCTGTTACATACACCCTTCTAGCTTATGGTACTTGCCAGCAAACCTTGGTGTTTCCTGGCTTATGAACATGTTGGTACAATCTCTGCTACCATCATCACACATCCTTCTCTCTATTGGTGTGTGTCTTCTGTCCCTCTGTGTCAAAATGTCCTTCTTCTCATAAAGACACTGGTCATTGTATTCAGGACTAATGCAAAACCAGTATAACATCATCTTAACTAGATGTTAATTATTTTGGAAAGACCTTATTCTTAAATAAGGTCAAATTCACAGGTACCACAGGTTAAGGCTAGAATATACCTTTCAACACTTTATAGTGCCCCTGCTTCTTCCCCAAGCTAGTTGCAATGGTTAGTGAATTATGTTTTTTCATTGGCTAAAATCAATCAGGATTCAGCACTGAATGCAGAGTTGGGACAATTCTTACCCAAGCAATGATGTCTGAGAATGGAAAAGAGGATGCTTCCCACCCACAAAAAATTCAAGGTATTCTTCACAGAAAAAAATGATCATGCATACGGGGCAGTAAAAATGAATGAACACTAATTTTTGTAATTTAACTATCAATATAATAAATGAGAATTATAAATAGTTTTAAAAGTAAAGTCATTTTTAAAGACCTATAATGGAAAAATTCTGGTACCATTCCCATTCTTCTTAGAAAGCACCCTCTTGTTGTTTTAAGACATTAAAAGTGTCTTTAATTTCTCCAAGTATATTAATTTTGGAATTTTGCTTTATACATATTCTTATGCTCCCTGCATTGTGTTTTGTCATCTGAGTGGGGTTTTTTCCCCCTGTTTGTTTATTTTAGGGGCTTTCTCTGATGATAATTGGTTGTCCTTTCATATTGCAGAGTGAGGAACTAAAAAAGAACATTGAAGCTTGGTGATTATGGTCAGGAATTGTCCTCTGACAGGCTTTACTCTATGTGATCTGGAAGAGAGCACACAATTGCTCCGATGGACCCTTAATAGGTTTTTCTCCTATGCAGGTTTATCTCTACATACATAGGAATTCTCCAGGCTCCTTCCCAGGAGATATAAACCCAACTTGGAGTGTTCTGGAAGCTGAATATGAAGGGAGGGGGTATGTAGCAAGGAGAGGGGCATCAGGCAAGGAGAATCTCTCTTTTTACCATGTAGAAATTATCCTGATTCCTCTGAGTATAGCATTTCTTCTTAGACATTTTTATGCCCCTAATCCCATAATCCCCGGCTCCATTCTCCAGAGAATAAACCTCCAGTCTTTCTGCCAGAGTGGGTAAGAGATGTTGTGGGAGGAGCAGCCTGTGTGCTAGAGGAAGGGAAGGGTTGGTCTAGACTCTGGACCTGGAAAGCTAGCTATTTCACAAAGAGAATTTCAATCAAGCCTCGCCTGGTAGTTCCCACCCAGCCTGTGTGGGTACCTAGTGCCATCAATTTCTTGATCCTTTCTGGGGTCGTGCCATGCAAATTGACTTCTTCTCCCTGACTTACCCACCGCCCCGCATTTTCCACCCCATTGAGACTCTTAGCTTTCTGTTTTCTCAAGTCTGAGTTGGTTGGCCTTCATATCTCCTTTCTAGTTCCAATTTTTGTTGTAATCTCTCCTCCCCATTCTCCAAACCTTGGTGATATTCTTTTATAAAAACAATCTTTTCTTGTCCTTTTAGGTGAGTTCCAGTAGGGAACACAGGCAATTAGACAATTTCATGGATTCAATCCATTATTTATAAACAGTCATCACAACTATAATTTTAAACTTTTCAAAAAATTTTATACTGTCATTTGAAATAAATAACTGTGTCATTGATCATTTATTCCCCCCAGCATTCATATACACAATTTTTAATTATGTCCACATTGCCTTTTATTTATATTTCATTAGGTATAAAAATTGTTTACATTTTCTTTTATTACCTTTGAAATGGAAATTTGTATGTTTATATATTTATTAATCAAATTAATTTTCATCCTAATTTTTTAATCTCACCTATGCTCATAAAGGTACAACTAGCTTACATGGATATTTTATGAATTTCTGAAGACTATTGATAAGTCACAAACACATTTTTTTAATATTCCTAGGACTTATACCTGAGTAGTAAAATTATATATATGTATATATAGGTATAAATAAGAGAAAATCACATTTCCTTTTCATTCCAAACAACAATTAGATCATAGTTTTAAAAATCAAATTGCAATATGTAAGAATCAAATGAAAAACTGAGAACTCTGTATCCCCAAATATAGCATATAAAATAGATGATTTGACTTACACATTGCAATTGACCTAAAAAACAAATCCTATGATACACATTTTTAATAAAGTTCACTTAAAAAGGTTTAAAAACTGAATATGTATGCTGTTACAATTTAAGAGAGCCTAAAAATTTAATAGACATTATAACTGTACCTCCCTTAGAAGAACTCAGCTAAGACCTCATCTGCCTCAGGATTCACTTTACATTCTATGAAGCACTTTCAGAAACATTGTTGAATATAAGCAACGTGGTAATTTTGAAATAGGAGGAATCAAAATGATAAAAACTGTACTAAAATACTAAGGTTAATTAATTGATTCAAAAGTTATTAAGTGCATACTATGTGCCAGTCACTGTTGAGATGCTGGAATATTGAAGTCCTGTTAGTGTGGGTGATAGAAGCCCAGGTGACTCTGGGTGTGTGCTGTGCAGCAATCCATTTCACTCTTTGGAATTCAGAGCTTATGGGCACACAGTGTCACAAAGATTTACAAAACTGAGGCTTTTTCTCATCTCACTTTGAGCAAGCAAGGGGCCCCTACAAGAGTAAGGGTCATTTGAGCACAAACGAAGGATACTATCAAACTCAGCTTTAAGAACACACACTGAATATTAACAGGGGGAAAAATACATAGGAAAGGATAATTGTGGGTTAGCCAAATATTAATATTAAAATAAAATTATTTTGAATGACTAAAGAGGGAAACTCATTCATGATCTTCTGTTGAAATATTAAAGATAGCATGTATGATGGAAAACAAATCCAGAGCCTTCAAAGATCTGAAAACTGCACTGACTGAAAGTGTTTTTAACTGGAGAAGGAATACCTGATTGGCCTTCCGGTGTGGGAAAAAAAAAAAGCGGTTTCTAAACAGAGAATACAGAAAACATAGTACAATTATTTGAATACATGAAGTGAGTAGAGGCACCCACCTCTTCTTGATTAGGTTAATGGGACTCTGATCATGAGTCATATTACCAAATAAATGCCAGGCTAAACATCTTGTTGGTGAGATGACCACTGCCAAGCTGCTTCCTTAGCTTATAGCTGCTAAATAAATAACTATGAACCTCAGTGTGTGTCTCTCACCTATGAGCTTCCCCCCTCTGACCATGTGAATCAATTTTGCTCCTAAAAAATTTCTTAACATGAAAACAATCCAGCCTCTTTTCGCATAAGAGAGAAGTTTTATTAGAACACATAAGAATATAGCATATAATATCACAGTGATAATTTATGTATGCCAATTTTTCCATGAAGGCTGACATTTAATTCAGATCTGACATGGTAGTTCTATTTCAGAAGAACTCTGTTCCAAAGGCATTCCTGCTTGCTTTTCCAGTGATTGGTTTAGGAATGGACATGAGGTCCTGTTTTGGCCACTAATACCGTTACGTAATTCTGCTGGAGGAGGAAGGAGAGAACAGCAACTGAAAAATGTTTCCTCTTTTTATTAAAGACCCACTGGTAGAGATGATCTCTCTTCTCTTCTGAACATTGTCTTGTCTCTAAATAACTTGTAGAACAACTGCAGTGACCCTGCTACCAGCCTGAGAATGAAGCTAACACCAGGATACAAATGAAGACCTGCAATGAACTGAGGTTCTTGACAAGAGAATTTTAAATATCAATTTTTTTTTATTACAGAGATATTTTTCCATTATCACTCTGTACAGTGGATCTGGTCATTTGCCATGCCATTATAAGGTACTATTCTCATTGCCTAGAGACCACTGCAACGATTTCTGACATTTAACAATATGTTTTTGAATTAAGAATGTGTTAGATGTGTTTTAATGTCTTTCTGTATTTTATTTCTTTTAAATTTTATCAAATTAAGGCCTAATTATGATAATAAACCAAAAATTGATATGAAGGAATAAATCTTTTTTGTTTCTAATTGACTATGTTATCTTGTTGTAAAGGCACACATTTGGCGTATTTTATATATGACTTCAACATTCACAATCTCGTATGCGGAGACACAAAATGTTCTATCATTGTTTGAGTCGATAATTACAATATCTGATACTATAGTGATAATCTTTATGATATCAAGAATAAATTTAATGAACAGGGAGTCTAAATTTGTAAATTAATTCCAGGATTGATTTGGTTTGATTGGGTTAGCCAGACTACTGTTTCGTTAACTACCCAACGACTTTCTTTTTCTCATGAATCTATACTGTGCAAAAGGGGAAAATCTACTGAATAAGAGAAAGCCAATTTAAAATACATTGGTAGCTTTTAAACCCTTTCAAATGTTCTAAAATATTTTTCTCATATTGACCTAAGCTGTCCATAAAACCACTGAAGCCATTCAGACCAATGACATTATTTGCAGAAAAGTGTTTGATAACTTCAACTTGTATCTTCTGGTTATTGGTACACTTTTAATTTCTAGTTGTTGAATCAATGTTATTAACATTTTCCACAAAAATATGATACATTTCTTCCATTTATATATTAAGTATTTTCTAACCATAGTGAATGCATTATTTTAATATTTTAAATCTTTCCAGTCTTTAGTCTTTTCTCTGAATTTCAATATTCTCTGATTTCACACAAAATATGCCATAAGCCTTTCTATTTTATCTATGTGCATAAAGATCTAATTGTCAAATACAGTTTTCAATTTTTTCTTCTCTTTTCTAATATATATTTGCTTTTATTTGTTCTTCCTATTTTCATTATGGTTTGGATTCCCATTCTTCTTGCCATTCCCTTAATTGATAGGTACCTTACTTTACTTTTTCCCCGTCAAAATAAGATTACCATTGAATTTAGAAACGAATGCATCTTATAAGTATTGCTATATTTTATTCAGAGCATACTTGTATATTAAGAGGCAATTAAGAGGGGAAGCTTTGATATCTGTGTTCTCCATTACAAATTTGGACTCATTCATTTGCTAGCAATATAATTTGGGCAAGTTTCTAAATTCCTCTGAACTCAGTATCCTCATCTGGGAAATTGTTATAGCAAGAGAATATAACTTAATATAAGCACTTTAAAGTGCTTAAATGTATAAAACTCTAAATGAATAATAATAAATAACATACACATAGTGCTTCTTAAGTGTAAAAGACACTACTCAGTATTCTTGATAGCATCAAATCATTTAATCAAAATAAACAACACAACAAAATAGATACAATATTACTACCATTTTATACGATGAGGAAACTGAAGAACCTAACGGACAGGTGCCTTGATCAGAATCACACAGCTACTGATCAGCATGGTCTGCATTGAAACCAGTCAATTCAGATCTGGAGAAAATGTCTAGCTTCTCATTTCATACTTTATTAACTAATTATTGTAGCATAATTAAGTGACACTAAAATGCAATGCTTCATTCAATACTCCTTGTCACTCAAGGAAAATACTGCAATAATATTTGTATCAAATGAAGCATCTTTGTCCATGCACATTTATGAATATTACTAACTTACATTTGTGTGCATATTTAGTGGGTTATAGTGATTGATTCTTACCAGCCAAATCTTTCATAAATATCAGAGTGTGTGACATTAGAAGTGCCCTCTCTTCTTTTGAAACTTCTTCAAAGCATCTTTGATCTCCCTGTTCCTCAGACTATAGATCAAGGGATTCAACAAGGGAATCATCACAGTGTACAACACTGAAGCAAATCTGTCAAAGCCAGGGGAACTACCAGAGCTTGAACTCAAGTAGACAAACAAAGATGATGTAAAGAAGAGGGAAACAGCAGTCAGGTGAGAAGCACAGGTGTTGAAAGCCTTAGACCTGCCTTTAGCAGAAGTGATCTTCATGATGGAGA
>JAQZBX010112609.1:0-10178 GCA_029593785.1 Cabassous unicinctus | reverse complement strand
AAAAAAAAATTTATCATCAGTAACATATCAATTGTATTAATTGGAAAATCAAGAAAATGTTTTTGAGATGTGTTCAAGTCAGTTTTATTGTATTAAGTGGATAAAATATGATGTATTAAATAAATATATGCTTTATATAGTATATGAAAATAGTATATCGACTCTAATGAGTTAAAACCATTGCTGTGACTTTCTCAATTAGAAATTTAAAAGAACTAACATTCCAAAGTGTTGAGTTCAGTTCAAGGCAACTTCCCTGTTCTGTTCATTAAACTTTGGGAAATTGAAACACTCTAGGGCTAGTGTTTGGATATTAAAGTAATGTTGTACTCATTTATGTCCTGGCCTACAAAATAAAAAAAAATTAAAAAAAAACAGTAAGAATAATAAATGATAGCAAAGAGTTTGTGAATTAACATCATAATATAGTGTAGGTGGACATGAAATCTGGTATGAACTTAAAACATCAACCTAGCAAAATATTTATAGAACAATGAAAATGTTATTACTTTTTTTCTGAATATATTCTTCCTAGTGTTAATGAGATAGAAAAATATTTTTAAAAATTGATACCTATAATTTATTGTATGGCAGGTTGGTTTTTGCATAGATACTTCAGTATTAATTAAGGTCCTCCAAGAAAACAGAATCTACAGGATATATGCATACTTGTGGGTGTGTGTGCAATGCAAATACTATGGCATATATTTCATGACATGACAGTTATTATAGGAAAATGCTCACACAACTGTGGGAATGGGCAAGTCAAAATCCTTTATGGCAGGCCACAAGTGAAAAACACTAATCAATGTTTTCCATGAATTTCCTAGGAAGAGTTTGCTGTTTGATGAAGAGGTTGGAATTTTTTCCTCTGACTGCTAAAATCATCAGTTCTTCCTTTAAGACTCTGACTAGTTGGATGAGACTTTTCTCATTGTTGAAGACAGTCTCCTTAGTTGACTGTAGACATTATCAGCCATAGATGCAATCAACTAATTGATAATATAAATCTGTGAAATTTCCTCACATTAACAGTAAGGCCCATGCTTCCTTGACCGAACCATTTGGACACCATTAGCAGGACAAGATGACAATGAACTTAACCACTATATTTATCTATTTTAATTTTGACATACAATTAAAAGAAACTTACGTTAAGACATAAGGGAATTATTTAATTTTTTTAGATTTGATATAATGGTTTAGTGATGATGCCTAAAAGAATCTGAGTAGCTATAAATATTTTCTGAAGGGTCCACAGAAGAAAGGATGGGATGTATGGGGTTTATTTCAAAATATACAATATTTGGATAGATGAGAGTGTTATATGGAGCAATATTTGCCTTATGTTGATAACTGTTGAATCTGGGTGATTGATGCATGGGAGTTCATCATAATTTCATCTGACCTTTATAATTGTTTGAAATTTCCATAACCCTTTAAAGAATTTTGACAAATTCTCATCTTTTCATTATTCCAAAAAAAAATTTCATATTCCCAGTAATATTCACAAAATGATTGTACCATAGTTTGTTTTGAATCCAGTTCTACAATGTTCATAGATTATATGGGGAAGATAAAAATATTCGCCCCATTCTGTTTGCCATGTACAAACATGATACATCTATTTACCTCCCCTTAAGTGGATTTAAAGGAATAAAAAGCACAATGCTTGATGAAATTATATTGAGAAAATATATTCATTTTATTTAAATTCTAATTTTATAGAAATTATAGAATCTGTAAATCTTCAGGTCCATAGTTGTACTATTACATTTTCTGAGCATCCTTTTTTGTCATATGATATTTTCCATTAAGTCTAATTGGTGTTCATGTTATTTATATTTTATTCAAATAGCATTAATTTTGTGCTTCTTTCCAATAATGAAATACACTAAGTTCCAGTGCTGTTTAGCATGATATACAGGGTTACTGCTTCCAGGAATTTATTGCATAAAATACATGTTACTTGGCTTTTAATGTGCTGAACATAACATTGATGTGAAGACTTAATATAGATACTTAATATATCTATGGTGTTTATCATGGTACAGACTTTATCTTTCTTATAATGCAAAACGGTATGTGTATTGTTTATTTTTAGTAATTTCTCTTCTTTTTTACCAAAATTTTTCACCTTCTATTTGTATAATACATTTTCTCTAATTTAGTATTATCATTGTCTACCCTTTTCCTCTAAAACCTCACATCCGATTCTTTCACAAATCCTGATGGTTGCACCTTCAGAATAGACTCCATATCTGCCTCTTTCTCAAATGGTTGCTTACTGACACCCTGAACCCAACTACCTCATCTCTCAAGCACCATTTCAATCTCCCAGGGCTCTTCAAACTTTCAAAATTTTGCCTTTGAGTCTTTCCATACAACAGCCAGAGTGGTTCTCTTAAAATCATATTCAGATTGATATTTATTATACTCAAATCTTTCTAATGACTTTTGAATAAATTCAGTTATTCAGGTTTTCATGATGAGACATTGGATCCATGCATCACCTCATTCATAGGCACATGCTCCCTCCCTAAATTTCTGAAGCTAAACTCCTAGTTATTCCTCATGGCTTCAGGTACTTTGTTCTGCACTCTAATAGCCTCTTTCTATACACCTTCATATTGACTTGCTCCCTCAATTTAGTCGGATCTCTGCCCAAATATCCCGGTAAAGTTAGGCCTTTTCTGGACAACCATATTTACACAGTGGCTTGATAACATTATATCACATTGCCTTGCTTGCTTTATATTCTAAGCTTTAGTATTGCTTAACATTTTATTATTTGCTTATTTGGATAGACATACTGTGTGCATGTTTTCCCCTTCAGTATGCAAGATTCTGACAAGCAGATATTTGTCTTTATGGTTTACTTACATAAATATATGGTTATAAAAGTACAATTAATTTAGTTACTTTTAGATTTTATTTGCTTATATCTTATTTATAGTGGAATAATATTCATATGTGAGATTTTTCCAAATTTAATGCTTTCAATATTTGTAAATGTACTAATAACTTTTAAAATTTAACAAAACAACTACTTTATGCCAAGGAGTAATCTACATGTTTTTTATACTAAATATTTAATTCCCCAACAGACACAATCTATTATCATTATTCTATTCATTATAACTATTATGGACATTATATAAGTGACCATAGACAGTCAATCTTTTTCTCGGTCACAAAGATATATTTATACAGTTATTATCACTCCCTTATTTATATTTTATTCCATATTCTCCATTTTTTAAGTCATAATTTTTAATATTTAGAGGAAAGTAATATAACATAACAAAAAGGTTTGCCTTGAAGTATAGCATATTATAATATGTTTAGCCTCCTAGTTTAGCTATTTTCTATTCAGAGAATTTATATTTCTTTCAGTACATTTTGATACGGTGTATCTATGAATAGACTTACACACAGTCACACATAAGCAAATATGCCCTCATCCTTGAACAAGTCCACTCAAGGATTTCATAGGATAAATTAGAATGTTTACTTTAAGACACATTCAATAATTTATGTGATATTGTTAATGGTTTAAAAGACTAAATTCTATACAATATAACTTCTATATTCTATGCAATTACATTAAAAACCACAACAGGATTATAGAGAAAACTAGCTGATTTTAATAATCTTGAACTTATGAAAGAGCCAGTTCTAATGGTAGGTCCATAAAAAATCCTCATGCCCATGAGAAAGTAGCCATCATGTCCCTTCCTACAGAACAACGTGGTGCTCTAACAAGAGATACAAAACGGAGTCTCTCTGTTGATTGAGATAGAAGTTTTTGAGGAAAATGGTGTGTAACTTTAGAATGTGTTTTCTGACACCTGTAACTCTGGAAGTGAGGCCTTCTTTAAGGTGGAAAACCTTGGGAATGTTATGTGATTTCTCTGCTCCTCATATAGAAGTTTTATGATTAAATGAGATAATAAAAGTAAGATGCTTAAAAACTTGCATGATATTTAAATTGAAGAATAATATATGGCTTTCATAAGAGTTATAGATAAAACAATGAAATGAGATATCTCTATTTTTATAGACAAACTTGCAAATCAAATTTCTTTGGTGATTATTTATATTGCCCAACAATGTATCTAAAAAAAAAAATTGAAGCATACACCAAATTGAAAATATTGGCTGTAGTTAGTGGTAATGTGTTGACAATGTTCTTAGTTTGTAACAATTGTTTCACAACAATGCAAAGTGAAGGTGGTGGAGTAATGTATGGCAGCCCTGTATGATGATATGCATGTTTGTTGTGTAAGTTCACATCTTATACTATACACTTATTGTTTCTGGCTGTTCATTTAAAAGATAAAAGATAATTGATGCAGATTCACTGGATAAAGTGAGTCCTCTTTTATCTGCCTGTTTGTGGTAGACAGTGCATGGAACAAGTACGTTCATTCTTTGATTCCACAAACACCTGGTGATGATCTTACACTGGCAGTACAGTTGCAAAGAAGAGCAATTGAGTGCTCCTTCATCTAGTGTATAGTCCACCCCATCAACAGTTCCCTTAACAGGTATTGTGTTACCAGGCTCTGATGAGTAGAAATAAAATGTGTCTACTTAATGTCTAAAAAGGAAGACGTTAATCTTTTCTTGCCAAAACATGTGGCTGCAGTATAGCCAAGAGTGGGCCCTGTATGGAACTCTGAATTCCAGTTAAACCTTTGTAAAACAGAAGGAGAGGACAAATAGATATGAGGGCTAGAGACCATGTGGTCATGTCTCCTTAAAAGGATGAGGAAATGAACTACTACACTGGTAAATTTTAAATGAACTCAGGGAAATAATTAAGAGGTAGTACATAGAAATCCAGCTTTATTTCAAAGAAAGCTGGTAGAGGTAATAAAATTACTCTCATTGTAGATGCTAACTCTTGAGAAGAACAGATCCACCTAGGAACTCCAGTCTGCTTCAAATCTCCATGGAAAGCAGCAGAAACTGTTAATTTCCATTAACTTCCTTTTAGAAATGGGCTTTGCAGTTTTCAGCCATTTCAAAACAGCCTCCAAGAGAAGCATGTAAGCAGGCCACAGGCATAGACCCCAGAATCAGGCCCAACATTTACCTCCCACTGTTAAATACACTATCACCTCAGGTTTACCTGAATCTAGGCTCCACATTGGCAGAAGCCTGGCCCCAATCTGTCTCACAATGTAGATCACTGGGGCCTTGTTCCAGGGGAGGATGAAGGGAAACTGAAACTGTGTTTGAACCATCAATCTGAGGTGATCCTGGTGATTCTTGACCCTTGACATGGCAGTTGAGATTCTTAATTTCTTAATTAGTATGGGAGTCAATTACCCAGTCCTAGCCTGCACTATAGGCCTTGATAAACTTGATTGTGCCTGATGAGAGGATTGTATGGGGAATCAAAATCTAGGCCATTTACTAAACCTATCTCACCTCTGGCCTATGTTTTAAAAGGTTCCTGGCTATTCCCAGCTCCTTGCCCATTCCCCTGTAATACTCCAGTCCTTCCAGAGAATAAGCCTCAAATGGTTTTACCACTTGTTGGGTGGTAACTAATGAGATGTATCCTCAAGAGCAGTCCCAATTCATGTTTTGTTTGGCATAGGGCTTCTCTAGACCCCTTAGCTCTGTACTTAGAAGAAGCACAAGGATTTTCCTGAAGGAATGAAGCTGGAGGTTCCTGCATGGCATGATTTCTCTTCCATGGATAGACACTGGGAGCTTTGCATTTAAGTGATATGAATGGCAGGGCTTTCCCTAAACAAAGTGAGTGTAAAATTACAACATGTGTCCTAATCTGTGCTTAGTTTAATTTTGACAATCTTCTTGGGCCTATGAACTCATAAATCAGATTTGGGGTTTGCCTGTTACAAATTGGATAATGGTGAAAATTAACCTAAAAATAAATCTTTAATTGTCAATACTATCTTGCAATTGAGTATGATGTATAAAAGAAATCACATGGAATTAGTTCAATTCCTGGGAGAACAGAAAAACTTAGCAATATTAATGTTACTAATAACATAGCTTTATTTGCTTAGTTAATAAATGAAAGTAACCAAATAGTTTATAGGTCAAAACTTATTAGGTACTGCAATTAAGACTTAAGATAATCATATAGATGCCTTTATTTTTTTAAATTTTAATATACTTTCTAAATTTTTTAAAATACACTTAAATTACATGAATGTTACGTAAATAAGTATAGGGAATTCCCATATGTCCCACTCTCTAGCTGTCCCACATTATCCCACATTAACAACATCCTTCATTAATGTGGAAAATTTGTTACAATTGATGAACACATTTTGGAGCATTGTTACTAATTTTGGATTATAGTTTACACTGTAATTTACCCTCTCTCCCATACAATTTTGTAAGCTATGACAAGATATATATAATGGCCTATATCTGTCATTGCAATGTCATTCAGGACAATTATGAAGCTCCAAAAATGCCCCCATATTACACCTGATTGTCCCTATTCCTCCCCACAGAACCTCCAGTGGCCACTACTTCCACATCAATGATAAAAGTTCTTCTATTACTAGAATCACAATAAGTCTATAGTAGAATACCAGTAAGTCTACTCTAGTCCATCATTCATTCCACAATCCTGAGGATTATTTGATGGTGATGCCCATTTCACCTCCAATTGAGAGGAAGCTTAAATCCCATGGAGCACATGAATGGGACTCTTTTGCTTGCAGATGCAGTCTCTCTCTGTTCCTTGGGATGGTCATTGCTTTTATATTACAAAGCAGCAGAAGGATAATATCGCAAATTGCTGTAACTGGGTGTATTTAGCCTAGAACCTACTATTTTTATGGTAATCATAGACTCATTTATTGTTGTTTAGGGTTATTTCAGGTCTAATGTCACCCTTGTGCATGTTTGCTATAGTAATGCTAATAATAAATGAAACGTACCTTTGATTAAGGTTATTTGTAACTAACTTACTAATTTCACCTCACCCCTAGACTTCAGCCATTGCAATGATAATTCTAAACTGAGTTTGACTTTGCTTATGCTTATTTCATGACAACTTCTCCACCCCCATCCCCCTTGGCTCAGGTGAAAGTAAATTTGAGACACCGCTGTCTCCTGTCTTTCTGCAGGTATTAATGACTCAGCTTTCTCTCATGACTAGAGGTATGGACAAGATTGCTGCCTGGAGGAATTCTCAAACCTCAGGCTTGGACATCCACTCTACCAGTTCAGTCCACTGGAGTCCTATTATCTCTGAGGACTGAGAAGTGGGTGCTCTCCTACCTTGAGTGTTTAGGCTCTTTAAAGCAGTAAGACATCCAAGAAACCAGTGTCCCTGAGACTTCAATGACCTCAGTGAGTATATACTGGAATTAATGTTGCTCATCCAAGATATTTCATAGTCAAAATGGGAAATAAGCAAGTTCTGAAGAAAAGTAAAATATTGTAAATTGTATTTTAAAGCATTGGGAAAAATTGGGGTATAAGCCAATAATTAAAAGGAATGAAATTCTTCTGCAAAACTGCATGGTCACAGTGCAGATTAATTAGAAATAGCATTCAAAGACATCTTTTAAATGTTATTTTACAGTTAAACTTATTTTGTAAGAGAATGAAAATCATAGTAACAGTAGTGAGTTGTGTGTTTGTGTTTCTCTCTATTTGTGTATGCCTATTTGTTCAGTGTATATCATCATACATCATGATGGTAATATCAAATTAATAAATGAAATTTATTAACAAAGCTTTATTTAAAATACTAAAAATTAAATGAGTGCCTACCTACTAGGCCAGGTATTAAGAATCAGTTTGCCCTGTAATTCCAAAATTTAAACATTTTATCATCCTTAAAGTAAGGGTGGTTATTAATCCTTTCACCAAATTTCAGTAAGTAAAGTAAAAGTCCTTGAGAGATATGTAAAGCTCTTTTCTAAATTATAATATAAGAAAATTAAACAATTATAATATATTCCAGAATCTAGCAGTCAGTATTCTTTTCAGATTGTTCAGTTTTATAATTTTATTAAAGAAATGATGTTATAGGCTACTGTAAAGGAAGAAAAAAATCATTCTTGGAAAACTATAATAGTTTCCATTTTATTTATCTTCGGTGTTATCTCCCTAGGTTTATTGAACACAAATTAAACAAATTAGCATTGTATGTATTAAATCTTTAAGATGATGAAAAATTTTAAGTTCATAATTAATGAAATTGACATAAAGTAAAATTTTTTGGTTAATAGTACTTTAATAAATGTATTTAAAGGTAAAGTAGCTAGTCTATATGGTTATAGTTAATTATAAGAAGTTTGTAAGCATATTGTCTAAATTGAAGCATTTAAATTGCTGTTTCCAGAAAGCCATTATTTACTAGAAACCTACATTGATATTAATAAGAAAAAAATAGCTTCATAACAGGTAAACCTGTCAGAGGCCACCTCAATCTACATATTAAAGTGGTGGTAAGAAAAGATAAACTTGATTCCATGGGGAATCTTAGATTTTCATAACATAATGGAGACAGTGCTATCTCCCGTCTGCTAAAGTTAAATACCTTTTAATTAACATCATCATGGTAAAGGAGTAGAAGTTAAAAGCAAAGAACTAAAATAGTTAAGTTCATTTAATGTGTTATACATTACATTGGTTGTGTATAGATAGTGCATAAAAATTAAGAGAGAGAGACTTCAGTGTCATTAAACTTTCTTGATGCTTCACACCAGCTGTTTAGTATACTTCTTGGTACTTCTCCATTTGAGGTATTGGCCAGGTTGCTCACTACAACCCCAGAAATCAATAAAGGTATCTATCACATCTGTGAACATGCTCCTGAAGTGGATGGAGAGTACACTGCAGTTTTGGACTCTAGCAGCAACTGTTAATGGCTTGATATTGACAGATATGCAACATGCATTGTTTCCAGACTGCTTCTGTTTCATAGTGCTGAAGGGTGCTGTCCACCAGGAGCGTGCAACTCTGGAGACTTACCTTCCTAGTCTCTCTAGGATCAATAGTGCTGCAACATAGCAAGTGGAGCAATAATTACCAGAGTGATGTGAGTAGAACTTAACAAAATTGGCATTATGGCCTGCTCCCATGGAGAAAGAACATGTATGGTATTGCAAACATGGAGCTTAGATCTATTAACTGCAGCTCAAAGAGGAATTTGTGCATTGATTAGTATTAAGTACTGTGCCTAAATGGCTGATGAGTATGATGATATCTTTTCTGTTCTAGATTATATTCAGAGGGATATTGAATATGTTAAAAGTCCTGGTAAATGTATTTCGTTTCTAAGTAGTTAATGAAATGTTCTATAAGATAACAGAATGACACTCTTATGTATTATCTTTATTTTGCTTAACATATGGTAGTCTTGTTGTTGCCTATACTGTCTGTGTCAGCTTATGTCTAGAGCAGTAAGTCTCCTTATACTTCTTCTAGCTGTCCTAGGCATAACCACCACCATTTGAACTGACATTGGCTATTTATACTAAACACAGCAGATCTACCACCTTCTCTTCCTAGAATTAACCAACAGCATAGAAGTACTCAAGGAAGAATGTTGTTTCCCATCAACTTTGGGAAGCTGCATTCTCTGAAGTCACCTTGCCTTTCTCAATCTTGTGGTCCTGTATGTCATGGCTGGCCCTCTTTTTAGGTCCACTTGCCACCATCTTCTTTATCCATTTAGTGGGACAATGTATCTTCCAAATAATAATTAAGTTTATTTCTCACAGAATCAGCACCTTATTAGTTATATGGGGATATCATCCATTTCAACCAGGGTGGCAAATCCATCTTCTCTCTACAACAGTAGAATATTCAAAAAGGTTTACATCCTGTCAGTCATGGACTATTGCCCTAAACAGCAAGAAGAACCTACAGAAGAGTGACCATCACCCCTCAGCACCCCCTTGAGAATTAGGACATGAAGGGAGAGTTGAGGCAGATTATTATAGTGAAATGTGGAAGGTGGCTGAGGCCCAGCAGACAACATGGCAAACAGATAACATGGCAATGAAACCCCACCCAGAACATTCTTGAAGATCTCACAAGACCCTGGCAATGAGATTCCAATTTGGAATGAGACTTTCATTCAGGGTCAGGGGAAAGCCCTGGATATCCTCTAAAGGCCTCACCATTGGCTTTCTGAGAACTAACATGTGGGCCAACCAATCAGA
>JAQZBX010112608.1:0-10176 GCA_029593785.1 Cabassous unicinctus | reverse complement strand
AAAGAAGGGGGAAGAGGGAAAGAGGGAGAGAGGGGGGAGAGAGAAAGAGGGAGAAGCAAAGGGAGAGAGAGACCCAGGGAGAGGGAGAACAACAGAGAAATAGAGGGAAGAAGACAAGAAAGAAGAAAGCCTTGTGAGGTAGAAAGCAAGGGGGTCTACGGTGTTTGTGTGTATGGGGTGTGCTTTGAGGAATGCATTCGGTTTAACGTAGGCCAGTTTTCCCATTTTAGCTGTATATGTTAGCTGTGTATTGCTTTCATTGAAAAGTAACACACACACATTAAAACAGGAAAATATAGAAAA
This sequence comes from Cabassous unicinctus, assembly GCA_029593785.1. Taxonomy (NCBI): domain Eukaryota; kingdom Metazoa; phylum Chordata; class Mammalia; order Cingulata; family Chlamyphoridae; genus Cabassous; species Cabassous unicinctus. The sequence goes on along the minus strand of JAQZBX010112608.1, from coordinate 9,873 downwards.
CGGAAAGGAGAACACAATCATCCATAAACCTGCCTCCCAAGAACGAAAGGAGCAGGTTTTGCATTTTTAAACTATAGTCGTAAATCCTATCTAATTGGCCTTCTGAGTTCACTGGTGAAATTTCCCTGAGATAACTTACTTTAAGCATTTAGCAAAGGGCCTAAAGGACAGCAAGCATGCAATAAATGTTAGCTTTTGCTGTGGTTGGCCTTTGTTGTCTGTTGGCCCATACCTTTCTAAAGAAGCGTTCCCAAAGGAATTTCTTATGCTCAATGACAGGGTCAACCAAATAAAGAAAGATGATAATGAATGATGAAATGCCTTCCTTCTAAGCCTCCTCCAGATGTCACGAGGACAGGATATTAATGAGCAGATGTTTTTCCTTGGGACTCAGTGATGAGGGGGTCTCCCCCCTCACCTCAAGGACTGTCAACCTGTTCTTATCAGGAAAAACACCCACTCATGTCCCTAATTTCTGTGACCTCTTGGTTGGCGAGAACTTCAAATTCCAAGACCATACGTATCCAAGAATGACTTCATTTGTCACTATTCATGAAAGATGCTTTGTCTGGGTCATAAAACTCCTGGTTCACAACCTCAAAACAGGGGGACATTTCTCCATTGCCCTCTAGCACTTGTTATAGGAAAGAAGATCAAGGCTGGTCCAAATTTTATTACTTTGATTATGTAATAATTTTTAAATCATCTTAAATGACTGGATGCTACTGGTTTGTTTTGTTTTTTTCCTTATGCTTATACTCAATTAATCATAAAAGATGCTCTGAGTATGGGATGTTTTACTATTTTTTTGCCTGTAACAAAGCACATCCTTTAAATCTGAAACTAGGTAAGCTCAGGAAAGTTTTTCATTTGTATCTTTGATTATTACTTCTCAAAAACTGTTGTGGATTTGCCTTTGGAACATTTCTAATTATAGATTGCCTTTGACTGTATTTCATATCTATAATCTTCTCTCTCTTTCTCTCTCTCTTATTTTTTTTTTTACTTCCTATGTCACCCTGGAACTTTCAGTAGAAATTCTCAATTCGCCATCCTCATTAGTGAGTACATTTTTCTTGATGTCAGTTCGACTCTTTATTTCCTCTGCTTTAGCTTTTAATTTTTTGGCCTCATCTAGCACAAAGGTAATGGGCATGAGCTTCTCGTCTGCCCAGAATCTTTTCCTGTTGGAAACCACTTCAGTCTCTTTCCGCAGCAATTCTGTTTTAGTCCAGGTGGATCAGATGGGGTTGGCTACACCATCCCCAGGATCCCAGAGTGGTGGCCATGGACTGGTCTAGACAAGCAGCACCCCTGAGACTGGCTTAGGTATGACCAGTCCAAGATTGGTCAACCAGAATCCTGGAACATTTGCTAGAAAATCAGGAAAGGTTTCTCTCTCCTCTGGGAAATTTACGTGTAAAGGCTTCTGTAAGTTGGGAGTCGCCGAGGGCCATTTTGCCCTCATATGACAACAGCCTGCCCAACAATCAAGGAAAGGAAAAGCAAAAAGATAGACATGGAGAGAGAAAGAGAGAGAGACCAAATTTAAAACATCCCTGGAGCACCTTGATACTGGTGTTCCTGAACACCACCACATATATGCAATCAGCTGGTACATTCTTTTGGCTTAACTTATTTTGACTTGGCTTTCTCCACCCTACAACTGATAAGAGTCCACACCAGGAAATAGTCTTGCTGAACTGCAATGGGATTTTCTTGTGTCCCTACTGGCTGGCTCTCCCAGATTCCCTTAATGAAAAATTATAAGAAAAGTTGTAAAACCTGACATATTGATTCGCCAGCCTCTTCCTAACTCTGCCCCTACCTAAACATTGTATTTTTGTGGGGACTGGACCTCCCAAGATGCATTATGCCATGACCCTTTTTCTTGTTTTCTAGAATTGGCAGAGAGGATGGATTCCTAGTTTGTGGTGTTTGCTGACAACAATGATATCCCAACTGAGCTAAAATCCCTGAGATAAAAGTGAATGGTATTCCCATATATGTTACTACCACAGCTTTGATGCCAATTGACATTTTGTAATCCAGTTCCAACAACTTTGTAATTAATGGAAATTCCTCCAAGATTCTTATAGTAGGTTGACTCACTGTCTGAATATTCAATAGTTTGCGAGTGGCTGTACTTTTTTGTGTCTCCACGGGTGTTATGACGGAAAGTTGGAGGAAGCTGCACCAGGGCTATTAGCCAGACAGCATTTAAAGCCAGCAGCCCGACCATCTTTTCTTTCTTTCTTTCTCTCTTTGTGTACAGTTGATTTTAAAACACATATTGGGGCTAAGATGAACAAATGCACGTGAATAATGTACTGAACATCCACTAAGCACTATTTATTAAAGCAGCATTTTATTTATTGTGGATGTTTGAAGCTGTAGGTACCCCGGAAAAATATGTTTTAAAATTTAATCCATTTCTGTGGGTGCAAATCCTTTGTAAGTAGGACCTTTTGATGAGGTGACTTCAGTTAAGGTGTAGCCCACCTCAATCAGGATGGGTCTTAATCCCATTATTGGAGTCCTTTATAAAAGAATGGAATTCAGACAAAGGGAGAGGAAGAAAGCTATGGATGTGAGAAGCTGAAATTCGATGGAACCCGGAAGAGAAGGGAGAGACCAGAAGCCACCGCCATGTGCCTTGCCATGTGACAGAGGAGCCAAGGATCACCGGTGGCCAGCCCCAGAACACCAGTCTTTGGGGAGAAAGCATCATCTTGACACTGTGATTTGGACTTTCTTTTAGCCCCAAAACTGTAAGCTAATGAATTCCCATTGTTTGACTCGACCCATTTGATGGCGTTTGCTTGAGCAGACTAGCAAATGAAAACATTTATTATTATTACCATTGTGACCATTATGTCATAAGCAGCACAGTTTGACATCAGGACCCTCATTTTCCCTGTTCTGTCTGCCAGAAACACCTGCCTCTGGATGCTCTCAGGGCTCACAACCTCACCTCATTCAGCTCTTGTTTAAAAGTATCACCTCCTCAGAGAAGATTCCATCTTATAAGTATCCCTTCTCCATCTCCCTCTATTATCTCCTAAGTCTGCTGTGTTTTATTTTTGCTCATTATCTTTATCTCCACCTAACCTATTAGATATCTATTTGTGTACTGCCTGCTTTCCTCTCTAGAATATAAGCTCTATGAGAGAAAGACTGTTGTTGTTTTTTAACTTGCAATTTTTGTTGCAATTTTAAAACAATTACTCTTGTTGACTGGTTTATACTTTACAAAACACACATACACACACATTATTGTGTGCTTGCTAAGTACCAGGCACTGTTTTAAGCACTTTGTTTGTATTCATTCATTTAATCTCCAGGAAAACCCTGTGAGGTCAGTATCATTAGCATTCCCCTTTGCAGATGAGGAAACCGAGACCCCGGCAGGTTTAATTCAGTTGCCTGTGGTTATGCAACCAGCAAACGTCAGAACTGAAGTTTGAACGCTTGCAGGTGTGCATCCAGAGGCTAGCTCTTAATCCCCTCGTCGTGTGCTAAACAGTGCTATGGGGAAGGTTCCATCATTGTCCCCATTTACCAATGGTGACAACAAAGGGAAATGCAGTAGGGTCAGACTGCTAAGAATCTGCACACAGACAGGTGGAGTCCAGAACCCGATTTCCCAGACAGTATGCCGTGCTTTGTAGTTCCTTTGTTCCCCTTGACCATTTTCATGACCCCCATTTCACAGATGAAGAAATTGAGGCTTAGTATGGTTAAAAGTGTCAAGGTCGCATAACTCGCAATGGACAAAGTGCTTTTAAATAATCCACAAATCTCATTTAGAAAAAGTGAATGAGTTTTTCATTTATTAAAAACGGAGATTTTTAAATTAATTTATTTAAAATATTGTGTACGTGCATGTAATGTTTCTAGAATAAATCTGGAAGGCAGAGTTTCAACCTTAAGTATCGTTTTGCAAGATTTCATACCTCTTTACTGCAGTGTTACTGGTTGGATATTGAATGACCTCTGCCACTGTGGACAAAGACTTTAATGAGTTTGATTAAACTATTTCACACTCCTCCTCTTAGAGTCCTAGGAGGATATTTTGGTCCTACCCTCTCACTTCTGGGGGCACCAATCCTCAGTGAGGTGAAATGACTTGTCCAAGGTCATTCAGCTAGTGAGCAGCAGTGACATTCACTCCATCACTGCAGAAACCCAGTAAAGATGTTCTTTCCAAATCACACCTACTCAAAACACAGCCGGGGTGGCCCAGAACAGTGTGTGCTCATGGCATGCATCCTAGAAATAAGCTCTTTATTCTGGGTGAATTTTGAAGAGATAAAATAGTTAACTCTGGCCTCAGATCCTGCATCTCAGGTTTCAAACACTCGTTTTTGAGACTCATCTACCCTCAGCATCACCTTTTCGGAAATCAGTGCTGTCAGAAGATGTCCTAATACTTGGCAGGCGCATTTCAACCCTAGGGCTGCTCCCAATCCTATCCAGAGGATTAAAATGTCCACATAGTTCAAGGGTAAGGTGGCAGTTGGGTTAGGCCGCTAAGAGGTGGAGATCATGGGGTGAGAAAGAAAGGATCAAAAGTTGTTACTTTTATGCAAAAGTGTCCTTTGTAAAAACTCTTTGGTTTGCTATTTGGGGATCTCATTGTGTTAGAATGTTTCCCTAACTGGCTGATGATGTGGTTAAGATGAGACAGGGGTTGCTTCCTAATTGAAAAGCGGCTCCTCACTCTGGGATGTAGGGAAGCATGGCCCAGGCAAGGGGGGAAGTTCTCGAAGGCTGGCCTGTACTCCTAGGATAAGTAATTCCGCAAACTCATGGGTGGCCTAGTCTAAATCTCCAAGGCCAGGGAATTTCTCCCCAAGGTCTGCATCCAAAGACTTCTAATAACGTCAGGCGTGCGTTTGCTGAAATGTCCTCTAAAGCACATCTCCCTCTGGAATCAACTATAGATGTGACAGTCTGGGATTTGGAATTTTGGGGGTACTGGCCAAATATGGTCCCATCTCCTTATCAACAAATGAGTAAAGAGCCTGGCCTCAACCCTAACACCACCCTGCTGGTGATCAACTGTGGGTTGCACTGGCCGATGGCTCCCCCTTCTCCTTTACATCACTAGGAGTTTAGAGCTTCCACTGCAGCACCACACACCACTGAATGATGGCAGGACTCTAGGAGCAAACTGGAATGTGTGAATATCTCTGAAGGGAAGCACAGAAGGCGCCTGGCCTAAGGAGTCTTCCTTGTCCTTGCCACACATTGGTGGTTTTCAATATTTTGGGGGGGTCTCATCCAATCACTAGGTCCCCAAGTCTTTTGGGGAGGGGGATGTGCATCCTAGACCATAGCAGTTCCCCCTAGTGATTTTTGGCATTGTTAATTAGAGATAATTTGTAGTTGGAGTTTCAGAGCAGGGAAGATGCTCAGAGCTCATCTAAGCCAACCCCCTCATTGCACTACTGAGAAAGTTTGGCCCTAAGAGGAAGTTTAGTGGCTCAAATCAATATCTCTTGACCTCAAGCTTTTTTAAAAAATTTTTTCGTGGCATACATTTCTATTATTATTATTCCTTAATTATTTAATGACCGCAAAACATAAAAGTAGCTGGGGATCATTTATTGTCTCTTTTCTTCTCAATTCTGCAACTTTCAGACAGCCAAAATCCTCTCCCGCACTGTTTTGGATAAGCTTCCTGCGACAAGAATGGGCTTGATTCCGTTCGGCGTTGTAAAGCTCGCTTCCACCTACAGAGCATGTCTTGTCAGTGCCCTGGAATTAGGGGCTGGAATTCCAGATGGAGCTGGACAAGGAGATGGCCATTTCTGGGTCACCCAGCTGCCCAATGCCCTCGGGTGGCCGCAGCAGAGGGGAGGGTAACCTAGTTTGCTTAGGAAATATTGCAGATGTCCCAGTTTATCTGATGCAGTCCTAGAAAAGTATTGGCACTGCCCTGTTTCCACAGCTCGTGCAGTTCAACCTGACAAAGACCCTGATAAACACACACTCCTGCAGCCCTCACTCAGCTTGCAGACCTGCCATGGTTTGCCTCTATTCTCCCATTTCCTTCAGGGGCCATCCCCAGCCTGGGCTAAGGGCATTCTGACTTGCCAAGGCTGCCCTTGAAAATGACGGCACATTTCTCAGGAATAGTTTCAGGGACATCCAGACCCTGTTGGGTAAGGTGCTGGAGCCAGGAGCTAGGACTTCAGGGTTAGAGGAGTCCAAAGACCATAGCAAGATCACCTAACTAGTAATTGACAGTGTGCTTTCAAGATAGACGATAAATCTAGGCTGACCCATTTGCTTGGTTGTGGAGCAGAACTGGTAAAATGGAAAGTTCAGGGCAGAGCCAAGGAGGTGGGGAAAAAGCACAGGCAGGAGCTCTGAGTCTCTACCTTGTCTGTGGTACCAATTAGCCAAGTCACTTTGGGTAACTTGTGCCACTTCTCTGAGCTTCAGTTTCCTCATTAGCAAACTAAGGACCTAACTAGAACAGTTGGGTTCTTGATAATAGTTTGAGATTTCAAAGTAGACTGAGAAGCCATATGTAAGGAGTTTATTTGTGTTCCCCAAAAGACATGTTCAAGTCCTAACCACTGATCCCATGGATGTGAACTTATCTGGATATAGGGTCTTTGAAGGTGTGATTAGTTAGGAGGAGACCAAACTGGGTTAGGGCCCTAATCCAACAGGACTGCTGACCTCTTAAGAAGAGACAGACACTGAGGGAAGCCATGAAAGCAGAGGAGGCAGGATGATGAAGCTACAAGCCAAGGAATGCCAAGGATTGCTGGCAAACACCAGAAGCTAGAAGATGCTACAAGAGGATTGCCCCATGGGTTTCAGAAGGGGCACAGCCTTGCTGACACCTCGACTTGGGACTTCTGGACTCCAGAACTGTGAGACGATACATTTCTACTGTTTTAAGACACTCCGTTTGTAGTATGTTACTATGGTAACCCTAGGAAACTAAGACACCATACCTCACAGCTCTCCAAACTGTAGCTCTTGGACCCTCAGAGGTGGGGCTGAGAGATGAGGGAAGGTTGACAGCTGGCTTCCATGCTCCTGATCAGGGACATGACGGAAAGCTTCCTCCTGTCCCTGCTCCCCCACCTGCCTCCCAAGGGTATTTAAGGATTGGGGGAAATAAAAAGATCTTCTCTTCACCATGAAGCTCGAGCCTGTTTTCTGGAGAGCTCCTGGCTCACCGTGTATCTCCTGCATCTTGCATTGACTCCGACACACAGGAGGTGTTCAAGAATTATTTACTGGACAAATAAACAAATGGGAGAAGGAAGGGTGTCACTGATTGGGAAGGGATCTCGGAAACTGATCTGAAAGCGGTCCTCTGGGTACGGACATGGGATTCGACAGCCTGCGTTCCAGTCTCATGCACTCACCCAAGTCTTAGAGGATGATGAAAACCCTGCACTGAAGCTGAGAAAAGCTACAGGTGGAGGGTGAACGGAGGTTTCCAAGAGATCTGGGTCCAAAATGTAGAAATCTGGATCTCTTGTGTTATGGTTTCTATGAATGGGGCTGCACAGACTCTCCTAGGGTGTCGAGGGCTCCCCCGATCTTCCTATTTGGAACAGCTCTCCTTCTCTACTTGGCATTCTGGGTCCTGGGACCCAGATTTCAGGCTGCAGGAATAAGTAAAGGAACAATGGCTGGATTTCATGGTTTGTAAATGATATATCATTAATGCTATTAAGATAAACCTGGGGGGGAGCAGATGTAGCTCAAATGGTTGAGCTCCTGCTTCCCATGTACGAGGTCCTGGGTTCAATCCCTGCAACCTCCTAAAAACAAAAATAATAAATAAATAAATAAATAAGCAAACAAACCATCAAAACAGGGACTGTCGGTCTGTAGACTAAATTCATGGCAGGGTAGCTTTAAGGAAAGAAGCTGATCAGTCCATGGCAGCAGATATGTCCTGGATCAGCAGAGCAAATCCTACGGGTCCAAGTCCCAGCTTGGCCATTAACCAGTACTGGGAGCTGGGGTGATCCTTTCTCTCTGCCTCAGTTCCTCATTAGTAAGAACAAAGGTGGTTGGATGTGATGAGGTCCAGCTTTCGATTATTCTTTGGTTTGGGAATTATTTTAAGATAAGCTAATGAACTTTAGATAAAATTAGAACTAGGTGAGTTTGAAAAGAACTCACCGTGTTCTCAGTGACAGAACAAGGAACGGAACAGAATTCCAAGTTCCTTTGTGAACTTTCTTGATGAAGAGCTTGGGCATAGGGTGGGAAAGACTGGTTAACCTGACCTGAATTATTTTTTCAAAAATAATACTGTCAGTACAGCACTCCTAGTCTAACTCTTTTCCCCTCAATCCTTTAAATGTTCCCCCAAAGCAACAGAAAACCTCAAAATTGGCTACTAAAATAAGCATCCTTCACCCGATCTACACTCTAAAGAATGGAGGTAGTGCCACATTTTTACTAGAAGCCGGAAAATCTTTGACGAATGCACTCTAATAGAGAGACCTGGCTGTTTACATTTGGACCAGCCCATTCATACATACAGTGATTTCCTGCAAAATGGGTGAAATACACTGGGCTGATACCCCTAAGAAGATTTATTGCCAATTAATGAATTAATACTTATGTTTTCAATTCCAGTATAACTAAAAAGGAATTGGATGGCAATATCTTACGTCCTGAGTTCCAGTGCTAATAAAAGGCTCATACTGGACTAATCTGCCTAGAGATACTATTTTTCTCTCGATAGAAATAGAAAAATAAAACAAAAAACAACTATTGGAAGGTGCTAGAGAAATATGAAAGGGAGGCAGAGACGGGGTGGGGGGTAGGAAACCCTTGAAAGAAGGGAACCAGGCTTGTAGAGACATCTGTTTGCACTTATGTGTTTATGTTGCTTTGCCCTGAGGAAACTCACATGGAAGGAGGCAGTTAGAATTCAAGCAGAAACCAAAGGATTATCGGCCCAAGTCAGAGGATGGAAACTGGGACTTCCAGAGTGGCTGGAAATGGAGAGGGGATATCTTGAAAATGAGGGAGCCACAGAGGGCAGAGCCTCCAAAATCTATATACGAATTTCCCTCAAGTCCTTGACCTTGAGCACAGGTTGCAGCTGCGATGCACGTCAGGGGAAACAAAATTTGGAGTTTGAGTCCCAACACAAGGGAGAACTTGGCAAACATCTCAGACTTTTAAATGTAACCTCAGAAAGACCATAACTTAGATTAAGGGCTATATCTCAGGACTTGAGGCTAAGGGCAAAAATGAAAGAGATTTGTTATAACAAAGTATAAAGCCAATTCCCCACAATTTCATGGTGATATACTAGTAATCTAACTATTTCTAGAATAGGACACAACACTCTTCAGAAAATGATAATAGACTATGCAGGTTCCCTGCCACATATCTTCCATAATAACCAGTACTTAATGAAAAATTATTAGACATGCAAAGAAACACAAAAATGTGGCCTATATTTAAGAGAAAAAAGGAGTCAATAGAAGTAAATCCACAAATGACCAGGATTTTTGAATAGCAAACAAGGACTTCACAATAATGATAATAAAAATGTAAAACATTCTTCACGACAAATTTAATATAACTGGTGAAGGGAAGGGCAATTTCAGGAGAGATCTGGAAACTGTATTTAAAAAGAGCCAAATGGAGTCTAAGCCTGTATCTGGATGCCGTGGACTTGGGAATTGGAGAGGAGAAAATCTCTGAAACAGGTATGAGATGAAAGTTTTAAAACACAGAGCTAAGACTTATAAAACAAAAGTGAGGGTCACAATGGAGAAACTGGTACTGGACTAGCCTTCCTAATTTAAATAACTATAAAACTGGATGAAATATATGCGGCATCTTGTTTGAGTCACTGGAGAAATG
>JAQZBX010112607.1:0-10170 GCA_029593785.1 Cabassous unicinctus | reverse complement strand
TGACCTTGTGGAGGAAACAGGAGCTAAGCCCGGAGAGAAATGCAGCCCTGGGAAGAGAGGAAGCCAAGAAGCCTGAACCCTGGGCAAATGTCGGCAGCTGTCTTGCTCCAACACGTGACAATGGACTTTGGTGAGGGAAGAAACTTATGCTTTATGGCCTGGTAACTGTGGACTTCTACCCCAAATAAATACCCTTTATGAAGACCAACCCATTTTTGGTATTTCACATTAGCACCCCTTTGGCTGACTAATACACTCTGCTTTCTCATTTTTGGTAGTCTCCATGGCTTGTCATATTTATGGTTAATTTATTTTTTAAACATTTCATACATAGTTATTCTGTGGTCTGTTTAATTCTAGTATTTTTAGTCTTTAAGGGCCTGTTTCAGTTTGTTAAAGCTGCCATTGCAATATACCAGAAATGGTTTGGCTGTTATAAAGGGAATTTATATAGGAGTAAAATCTTACAGTTCCAAGGCTGTGAAAATGTCCATATCAAGACCTCATCAGAGATGCTGTGTCATGGACTCCTGCCATGTGGCATGGCAAAATGGCAGTGGATCTCTGATGAAGTCCCTGCCTTCCCCTGTAGGCATACTTTCTTCTTGAGCTCAGCTGTGGGCCATCAGGCACAGGGCAGCTTTGAGCTGTTCTGTGGGCCCAGCCTCTTGGGGGCCTCTTTCTGTGCCTTTGTGTTCAGCTGATTCCAGCCTCTGGCCTCTGGGACCTCTCTCAGCCTGAGAGAGACTTTAGTCTTTCTGCAACTACACTTGATCCTCTCTCTCTCTTGGCAGGGTCAAAATAGCAGCTTCCTTTCTCTGTGTTTCTGCTTTCAGTTCTCAGTTTATATAAGCCTGCAGAGGAGCGCGGAGACTCTTTCAACCCAACTTTGAAGGGCATGGATTGAGGGCAGCTGTAAGACTAAAGAATGCACCAGACACATGGTTAGACATGAGCTTTATTGGGCACTTAAGAACAGGAGAGGCTTTTCTTCAATGGCAGCTGGTCGAAGAATGACGTTAGGGCTCTGCAAAGAAGCAGAATAAGGGGGGGCAATATAAGGAGTCTCAGGACAAAGACGTTCCATAGGGTATGGAATAGAGTTTCTGCAAAAGTTACATGAGTTGTGCAAATGGGTTGTTGGTGATGTTATCATAGAAAGGGAGTATACAGCCTTGAGAAGATCAAAGTTTACAATAGGCCTGTTACTTTTTAACTAGTGAGTGTCCAGGTTAGGGTGGGTCGCTCAGTGTTTCAGGCTGTGTTTCATTTAGGGGCGGGCATCCTGATCCCTTGTATCCCACAAAGACCCAAAGGCCCTAAAGTGATCTAATCAAAAGTGATCTCATCTTAACTGAATCTAATGCAGTCAAAGGGTCTCTCACCCCCAGGAATGGATTAGTTTTAAGAACCTGATTTTCTGGGATTCACAAAAGAACTTCAGACCTTTACAGGATCTAAATCTAAGGGTGTTGTTTCTGATGACTCTCACTCATGAGGTTGTTTGAGTTTGTTGAATTTTTGACTTGGAGCTCATATTTGGTTGGTATTGCTCTACAGAAAACCTGGTACCAAAATTGAGGATGTTTTTTCCTGAGAAGATTTTTATTTACTTATACTAAGAGCAAGGATTACCACTTACCTGAGACAGCTTCTTACAGCCCCCTTACAGGGAGGGTTCTGGCTCATTAGCTCCCCTTTTCTGTCCCCTCACCCATTTGATTTTTGGAATTTGTCCTCTGGTAATGTTACCTTTTGTAAGTACTTTCCAATCCCAGTTCTAGTTTCACTTTCATTGTTTTGGGTCTTTGGTCCTTGAGGTTTCATGTATTTATTTTTTATTTTTTTTTATTACAGATGTAGATTTACAGAAAGAATTATACATAAAATTCAGGGTTCTCATATAGCAACCTATTATTAACACCTTGCATTGGTGTGGTACATTTGTTACACTTGATGAAGGTACACATTTTTATAATTGTACTATTTACTATAGTCCATATTACTCCCTGGTGACCTGTATTCTAGATTCTGACTCTATGAGCTTGCTTATTCTAATTGTTTCAAACCAGTGAGATCATACAATATTTGTCCTTTTGTATCTTGCTTATTTCACTCAATGTGATATCTTCAAGGTTCATTCATGTTGTTGCATGTATCAGGACTTCATTCCTTTTTATGGCTGAATAATATTCCATTGTATGTATATACTACATTTTATTTATCCATTCATCGGTTGATGGACACTTGGGTTGCTTCCATCATTGGGCAATTGTGAATAACGCTGCTGTGAACATTGGTGTGCAAATACCTGTTACAGTCCCTGCTTTCAGTTCTTCTGGGTATATACCTAGAAGTGGGATTGCTGGCTTATATGATACTTCTATACTTAGCTTTCTGGGGAACCGCCAAACTGTCTTCCACATTGGCTGCACGATTTTACATTGCCACCAGCAATGAATGAGTGTTCTAGTTCTCCACATCCTCTCCAACACTTACTTTTTTTGTTTCTTAGGTTTTTTGTTTGTTTTTTGCTTGCTTTTATTTGCTGTTTCTTAGGTTTTTAACCAGCTGTGATAGGACACATTTTCTTGAGTGTCAGGACCTAACAAAACCAAGCAAATCTAAGGACAAAACATGTTTCACTGTGTTTGCATATATTGGCTTTGCATTGGCTGGTGCTCTCTGTCAGAGTTCAGCTTTCCTGTCAGGTAGGTCAGCCCATGGTGATTGAAAAGTACAGGGTCATCCATGTCTTTTCTGGCCTGTGTTTTGTCCTGGGCTTGTGCTTGCTAGTGGCCTTAGGAGTTCCCCTGTTTATAGGAATTTTAATGCTGCCCTCTACTCCCCAGGAAACAGATCTTTTCCCTTTCCTGGATGTTCCACTGCAGGACTCAAAGCAGGTAAGCCTTTGCCCCAGGCCGTCTTCCTCATTTGTTTCTTCTACTGCTTTCCTTGTCTCAAGCTGCTTTTGCCTGGAGGGCAGATTCTGGGGGCCAGGAGGGGGCCCACACAGGAGAGGAGTTTCCCAAGTCAGTCTTTCCCAGCCAGAATAAGGGAGCCCCAGCCTGCTACACACTGCCCTGGGGAGGGGATGTAGAAGGGGTCAGGAAGGCCCCTGGGAGATTCTTCCACAGCTCCCCAAAGCTGTGCTCTCCTGGCTTGCCCAGTCAGTGCAGCCCTTCAGCTGTCCTCTGCAGCCCTGAGGAAGCATGTGTCTTTTAAGTCTCCTCTGCCGCCTTTGTCTGGGGCAGGTTGGGACAATGGCTGCACTCAGAGCTCTGGCCTCCAGTGATTGGAAGTAGCTAATCAAAAGCAGTGGTCAGTATCGGCTTCGTCCCCTCCATACTCTGGGGAAGTGGAATTTTATGTCCCTCTCTGGCACCAGCAAGTTAAGCCAGAAGCTGGACCTCATGGTGGCCTGCTGCCAGAATGGGGGATGGGTGCCAGTAACAGCTGTGTGGAGAGCACAATTTAGTGATATTTACTGTCGTTTATCAGCGTCTTCCTCCTGCTTTTCCCTGGATGCTGTACAGTGTTCTGCTGGACTCAGAGTTTAGAAATAGTTGATCCAGCCAGTTCCTGCCTGTTTAGTTGTTCTGTTGGAGGGACTGATTTCCTGGACCTTCGTTCTCTACCATCTTCTCACAACTCATGTATTTCTTATAATGCAAGCTATGGTGGTAGGGCCTCTGAGTATCTATCTGCCTTACTTGAGACCTCTAAGTGTTTTTTATTGGTAGTGAAAGTAGTAGTGGTGTGCTGGTTTAAAATTAGAAAATTTATTCAGTGTGAGGTTGATTGTAAAACGTGCAGTTTGTAGTCCTTGGTGTTCTGCTTGGTACAGGGAGGAGCTGGCTCCAGTGTGGCCAGTGACCATCAGAATGGGAGACTCTGGTAAAGTCATTCCTTCTCTCTGGGACTCAAGGTGATCATCTTTAAATCACCAGGTGACTTCTAATCACCAGTTTTCCTTGTGTTGGTAAAAATGTATTATTCTAGATTTCTGTCTCACTGCTCTTTTTCTCTTATATTAATTTAATAAACATTTATTAAAGAACTTACGTGCAAAACATTGTGTTGGGTTGTCAGAAGGCAAAGCACTGTAGCACCATCCTTTAGTAAGCTGACAGTCTTGTCGTCATAAATGGACGAGACAGAACAGTAGTGTAGCCTGTAAGAGGGAATGCTTAATATGTAGTGGCTATGTATATACCTTTGCACATACCTAGGAAGACATTTAATCAGTGCCTATCATAGAATGTTCTTCTCATGTTGTTTTATTTTTTTTAAAGAGCTTATAAAAAAAAAAAGAAAAAAGAAAAAAAAAACAAAGAGCTTGTCAGTCCTTAGAGGTGACTGCTGCTGCCAGTGATAATAACTACCATTTATTGAATGCTTACTATGTGCCAGGACTGTACTCATTAACTTATTTAATCTTAAAACAAGCAAGTAGATGACGGTATTATCCCTGTTTTACATATGGAGTAACTGAGGCATAGAGAGGAAGAAATATCCCCAAGATTATACAGCTAGTAGTGGAGGTGTGGCCTCAGAGTCAGCTCTAGGTATGCGAGGACTTTATTCGTCATTGGCATTGAGGGGCACATGCAATTTTGATGGAGACCAAAGCCAAATTCTTTTCTGTACCAATGTTCTCACACAGATTTTGGAAATAAAAACAGGAAAGGATTACTGAGTTATGTGATTATTTTATTATCTTGTGTATTACTAGATTTTTAGGTCTTATACAAGATTTCCCAGTTATGTAATGATGAAATCCATAGCGCACCTAAAATGTGTTCAATATTTTGTTTGCACATACTATTTTATATAAAATTCAAATGTATAGAAGTATTTGGAAATTCCTGACTGCAAAAATCCTATTAGATGTCTCTTTAAAACCTTTGGTTTGCAGATAAAGTGTTTACCATATAAGTAACAAGTAAAGCCTCCCAAGAAATGGCCTTGGGCACTGTAGAGAAGTATAAGAAATAAAGGCAAATCAGCTGTGACTCCATTAGAAGAATCTGTCCATTCTTTCTAGTGTAGAGCTGAAAGCTCAGTGTTTATGCCATTTGTTTTTTTAAGGAAAATTAATAAATTGTTGCTGAATATCAAAAACAAAACAAAACAGGAAAGGATATGTTCAGGTTCTCTTAAATTTTTCTGTTAACCAGTTGGGTTGGCTTATCTTTAGTTGCCTTCCCTGGAGTTGTTTTCAAAACCACACCCATGTATGCGACAGTAAACTTTGCTAGAATATTGATCTAGGGATTGAATTAAAGAGAGATGCTCACAAAATGGTTAGTGCTAAGTGTGTTGATAGATATAGATTGAACACAGAAGTTTATTTAAAATTGAAAAGGTGACAAGTTTATAATAGAATAATTTAATTAAAATTATATATTTTAACTTTTAACTGGTTAAACTTAATGTTCTTTAAGTTTTTGAAATGAATTTTTTAGCATATCACTTTTATGTTTCCTTCAGACACTAGAATAATTCAAATGTTTACTATTATTTGTAGGTAAGCCACTATGTGCCAGATATTGTCCTAGATATTTATAATTTTTCAGCAACCTGGGAACATATGACTTAGTGTTTTTATTACAAATAGGAAACAAATACAAACGATGATAAACTTTTTCAAGGAGAGACAACTGTAGATTATGGAATAGTTAATGGGGTGCTGCTGGCACAAAAATAGACACATGAATCACTGGACCAAGATAAGAAAATAAGAAATAAGTTTGACTTGTCTGAGGAGAGGAAAGATGATTGGTATTGAGATAATTGGAAAACTGTTTGAGAAGAATGGTTTTGTTACTGGATGGCCCTGGATTCTGGGCTTCTAGGTTCTTGACTTATGTCACATAAAAGAATTTAAGAACATGCTATAGGGTAGGTCAGGGAGTAAAGAGTTTATTAAGAAACAAGAAAACTGGAAAAGTATATGGTCCGAGGCATGAACCATGGTGTGCTACAGGGCGAGTTGTGTGCTCGTGGGGCCCCAAGTCAGGGCTTTTTGAAGTCTGTTTGCTGTTCTGATTGGTTGCCCCACCTGTCGTTTCTCAGGGTTCCAGTGGTGAGGCCATTTGAGGGTTTTCCCTTGGCCCCAATGGGATTCTCATTCTAAATGAAATTCTTGTGGCTGGGATCTTGCAGGCTCCCTCAGGAGGTTTCTGGGAGGGTTCTCATGGCCATGTGCTTTGTCGGCCATGTTGCCTGCCAGCCTCAGCCTCCTTCCCTCTTTCACTATACTGACCTGCTTCATTTTGCTCTATATTATATCATATCATATTCATCAAATAAATTCTGAGTGGATTATAGAGAAATCTTTGAAGTTATAGAGACATTGTGGAGAAAAAGGAAAATAAAATATTTCTGAGATTCACTGGCTTAGCGCTTTCTTGAAACATTTTATTAGATTTTTGCCTGTGAAGTAAAGATAACTTTCTCCTTCAAAGTAGAAGATATCGCAGAGGAAAAGGTTTGCAGACCTAAATATACAAAGTGTTAAAATATTTACTTGTAAAATAAAATTATAGAAGGTTATAGTCTGGGCATGTCATATATGACAGGAGCTTAAAAGCTATATACTGTTTTTCAAATAAACACATTCAGTAGGAATAAACACATCAATATCACAACAGATAGGTGGCCAAAGGAAATAAACCCTATGGGAAATTCCAGATCTAAATAAACACATGAGAAAAATTCACCCTCACCTACTAATCAGAGAAACCAAATACAACAACCCCTTTGTGTGTCTCGGAGCAGGGAGATGTTAGTGATCCCTCTGCTGATATGGTGCTGGTGTCTGCTTCCTTTTCAGAGTATGTTAGCTGAAAAGGAAGTGAAATTTAATCCTAACCCATTTTGGAGGTTTCCTTTACTGTGAATTTTCCTTTCAAATGTCAGTTTTTACCTTTTAAGCCGTTATCGTTTTAAAGACATCATATCTGCTACTTTTTTCAGCAGCTGCTTACTGAGCTCCAGCCTGGACAAGGATTTTCAAAAAGTATCTGCTGCCGTAGGGGGTCGCACTTTCTAGAATATTTATTTTTTATGCTGTGTTAGAATTATATGTGAGTGCTTTGCATTTTTGACTTATTAAAATATGCTGTAGGCTTTCTCTGCCTATAGGAGCCTGCACCAAATCTTGGTGTATTTCTGTCCTTCTCTCCTATTTCTCAGCAAACTCTGTTTCCCCCCCCCCATTTCCCAATAAATTCTTTTTACTGGCCTAACTTGAAAAAAAAAAATGCTGTAGTTTTTCAGAAGTGTTCTGAACTGTTGTGTTGAAGTCATTTTCAAGTATATATCATTCCTTAATTTTAAAAAGTTCTTATTTATTTGAGGATTGGAGACTGAAAACTTGGCTATATGGATCATTTCTATCCTGGATGACTGAGAAGGTCAAAGAGGACAGGTTGCAAGATTTTCCCAAGAAAACATTAATTAATAACATACTTGGAAAAGAATCAACTTTTCATTTCAAAGCTAGGTTAAGTTTGAGTTAAAAATGCTCATATTACTTAGCTAAGTATTGAATGACAGAATGGGAGGGATAAGCATCTTACCTCCTTTGAAAAGAGTATAGGGAGTGGATGTGGCTCAAGTGGTTGAGTGCCTGCTTCCAACATGGGAGGTCCTGGTGCCTCCTAAAAACAAAAATAAACAACAAGCAAACAAACGAGAAACCAACTCAGGGAAGCCTATGTGGCTCAGTGGTTGAGCACCGGCTTCCCACATACAAGGTCCCAGGTTCTATCCCCTGCCCTAGTACTTTAAAAAAAAAAAAAAAAGTACAAGTCTCCTTTAGGCACACTAGCTAATTGCTCCATCTGTGTGTCTTGCACAATTCCTTCCACTATTCCAGTGACATAATTGCCACTTGTATCTGGGTAAAATCAACTGTCAGTGTTTTGAAGAATGTGAATCTTTCCTACTCTTCTTCTCAAAGTTGTTTTCCCCCTGAATTTAAAAGATTTTATTTCTAAAATTTAAATCTGTAGCTTCATAATTTCAAAGTTCAAACACCTATGCATATACAGAACTAAGGTGTTATTTTTAACATTTTGTTTTTATTTTAAACAAAAAACAGGGTACAAAAATTACAGGGTTTTGTGTCTTTCAATCCCAAAAAGATAAGTACTTTTTAAAGTAATGGGGTTTGTAATTTAACTAATCAGTACCTTTGATTATCACAAGCAGTATTGCAATGAATACTCTTATACATATATCATGTAGCACCTGTGAGTGTGAAATGGCTGATCAGAGGATATGTGTAGTTACAATTTTCATAGATATTGCTAAATTGCAAAATAATAAATAATGTATTTGAGGGTAATTCTTACTGCATTCCATTGTATGAATATACCACAATTTGTTTATTCATTCTCTTCCTGATGGACATTTGGTGGTTTTTCTCTCTCTCTCTTTTTTTTTTTTTTTTTTTTTTTTTTTTTTTTTAGTTTTCAGCAGTTATGCCATGAATATATGAATATTGTGTACAAATACCCACCTGAGTCCCTGCTTTCACCTCTTGGGGTATATACCTAGGAGTGGAATTGGCAGATCATATGGTAATTCTATGCTTTATTTCTGAGGACCGACCAAACTGTTTTCCACAATGGCTGCACGATTTTACATTCCCAACAATAATGTACAAGGGTTCCTATTTTTCTGCATACTTGCCAGTGCTTATTTTCAGTTTTTTAAATAATAACTATCCTAGTGGGTGTGAAGTGGTATCCATTGTAGCTTTAAGTTACATTTCTTTGATGGCTAATGATGTTGAGCATCTTTTCATATACTTGTTGGCCATTTGAATACTGTCTTTAGAGAAATGTCTATTCAAATCTTTGGCCTGTTTTTTACTTGGGTTGTTTGTCTTTTTCTTGTTGTAGGAGTTCTTTATACCTTTATTGGATACATGATTTGAAACTCTTTTCTCCCATTTTGTAGATTGTCTTTTCTCTTTCTTGCTAATGTCCTTTGCACAAAAGTTTTTAGTTTCGATGAAGTCCCATTTATCTTTTTATGTGTTGCTTGTGCTTTTGATGTAAAATCTAAAATCTATTGCCTATTGCAAGGTCCTGAAGATAATTCTCTGTTTTTTTGGTAAGAGTTTTATAGTACTAGTTTTTATAGTTAGGTCTTTGATCCATTTTGAATTAATTTTGATGTATTAATTCATTCATTAGTGAGAAGTAAGGGTCCACATTCATTCTTTTGCATGTGGATTTCCAGTTGACCTGGCACCAATATTGAAGAGACTGTTTCTTCCCCAGTGAATGGACTTGGCACCCTTGTCAAAAATCAACTGGTAGGGAAGCGGATGTGGCTCAAGTGATTGAGCTCCCGCCTACCACATGAGAGGTCCCAGGTTTGGTTCCTGGTGCCTCCTGGAGAAGATGAGCAAGACAGTGAGCTGGCGTGATGGTCGGGCACGGCAAGCTGATGCAAGAACAGGACGCAACAAGGAGACACAAAGAGGAGAGACAATGAGAGAAACAACAAAGCAGGGAGCTGAGGTGGCTCAAGTGATTGAGCACCTCTCTCCCACATGGGAGGTCCCAGGTTCAGTTCCCAGTGCCTCCTAAAGAGAAGACGAGCAGACACAGAGCACACAGCAAACGGACACAGAGCAGACAGTGAGCGCGAACATCGGGGGTGGGGGGAGAATAAATAAATAAATCTTAAAAAATCAGCTGGCCATAGATATGTGAATTTATATCTGGACTCTCAGTTCTATTCCATTTGTCTCAGTGTCTATCCTTATATCAGGGCCACACTGTTTTGATTACTATAGTTTTGTAGTAAGTTTTGAAATCAGGAATTGTGAGTCCTCCAACTTTGTTCTTTTTCAAGATTGTTTTGGCTATTCAAGGCCACTTGCAATTCCCTACGAATTTGAGGATCAGCAGTTCTATTTCTGCAATAAAGACTGTTGGAATTTTGGTAGAGATTGCATTAAATTTGAATGCTCAGTACTTTTTAGAGTTAAGTGAATTTTTATTATATTCCAGGTTTTGAAAACTGGTAATTTTATTCATCAGAACATCCAGTTAACTAGAGCTTTCTGTTGAATAGTCATGTTAGAATCAGTTCCTGTCTACCTAGTAATTTCAGGGTATTCTTCTGATAATCCTCTGTGAAAAC
>JAQZBX010112606.1:0-10179 GCA_029593785.1 Cabassous unicinctus | reverse complement strand
AATCATTCATGGCTTTATTTTCCTCCCATATTTGTTACTGAAGAAAAACAGCTTGCAATATGTATTAAACAGAAAGTTTAACAGTCCCCGTCCTTAAATTTAAGTTGAAATATGATCAAAAAGGTAAAATTAAAGACTCAGTTCTTTGGACACTTGCATTTGAAATTAAGTGGTTACTTTTGAAAGATTCAAACACAAACCTAAAATGATCAGTAGAGACAGCAGTGCCCTGGGACAGTAGTGAAATGCACAAAGAAACCCTTGTAGATTTGTCTTTTGTGCTCTTCCATCAGTGCACATCATATGTGTAGTACATGAAGAGTACAAGTCCACTGCTACTTACATATTCCAAAAGTATCAACACCTCTAACCAAACTGCTGTAGAATAGTTATTACCTTTCTAAATTTCATTCACAGCTGAGAACATTTATTTTGCTTTCACTTGTTGCCATAATCTATTCCTAAATATCAAGAAAGGAAAAGCCAAAATAACATTTTACAAAGATCTAGCTAATTTCTTAAGGCTTGAGAAATGAATAACAATGTAGATTTGTGCCCAAAATGTTTCAAACTATAGTTTGTAGCTACAGACTGTTGTAGAACCTCAGATCCCATGAATTAAAAGTGGATTAAATAAAAATGTTACAGTCTATCTCAAAAAGTCAACTATCCTAAGAATGTTATCTAGGATCTGAGGACCAACACAATACTGCCCTTTTTACCCTAGAACCAAAAAGGAGTTTTCTCTTTGTTCCCAAACCACATTGACGGCTACATGCATTGGGAGACTCAAAAGAACAGGGGTGTCTACATGCCTTCTATCTGCTTATAGCCCAAGGGTGAAAGTGAGATCACCTTCACAGGAAGGGAAGCACAAAATCATTGCTTGCAAAGTCCTGTAGTGATCAGATTCACCATAGAGATGTAGCACAAATAAAAAGAAAAAATCAATTCTTCTACAGAAGCGACAAGAAACTTACAGGAAAAAAAAAAAGCTTCAATAGCTTCCTTTCTGGCCAGTCACACCAAAAAAACTCACTAAGAAACAACAGGTCTTCAAATGGCACACAACAGACAGTGACCACTGACCAAAAAACACACAACTGCCTCCAAGAACCCACCCACCAAAAAGCAGCAAATATAAATTCAGGGCCTGACTCTTCCAGGGGACTAAAAGACTTAAGTTCATCTAAGCAGAGGGTCATTGTGAGACAAAGTTACTGTCACAGGCAATTGATTTCTGCATCCAATCCCTTTCCTCCTGACCAACACTATGCATTAGTAAGCACCTTATCAAGGTTAAGTCCTTTTAGGTTATGCTTTCAAGATGCTGTTACCACTAATCCAAATCTTCTGCTATACCACGGAGACCCAAGACAAATGGGATCTCTTTACCAGAGATTTCATCAATCTGGGGACCCAGATTAAAGACTCAATTATGAACATTTCAAGGAAAGACTTCCATACTTCATCATAGCTTTATCCTTCACACGTCTTTGTACTTATGTTAAAGTCCAAGCAACCCAGCTGGTAGAGGTCAACCTCATGTCAACTCCCATGCAGGACAGTTGGCTCTACTCTTTTTTCTAGCTATAGACTACTATTTCAAAAATAAATACTGTTTGTCCACAAGGAAAGTAGTTGAAAAGGAATTAATCACAATTCAGGATAAATATGTAACTTCCACTGTGAAAATAACTAATAGTACACACCTGACTATGGGTATGTATGTTCTGGATTATCTTCCTATAGGAAAGCAATTGTTAAGGATAAGCACAGGAAGGACCAGATTCCCAAATACTGGTATTTAAAGTGAGAAAAATTACTTTAGATTCATTGTATTGCTTGGCAACCATACTTAGAAAAAATTAACTTTATCCAGTTTTGGAAAAAGCTTGGTAATAGCCATGTACATTAATTAGGCTATACTTGGGCTTGGCAATGACCACACTGCTAGCCTAGAGCATCATACAGCACTAAAGAATTGATAAACCTTTTAAAACTTCTTTCTTATACTAAACTCTCTTTGGCCCAGCAACTATAGCTACATCTACCTTCAGGGCACTTTTGTTCTATAATAATAGCCTTTCATATTTTTGAAATTTTAATCCAAAACCCTGCTTTGAAAGCATGGGACAGAGACTGTACTGCACATCTGCAATCTGCCATCTTTGTAACACAGTAGTATAGACTTCAACAGCAACTCAATTCTAGAAAGAAATAGGTACTGAGAAAGCCCACCAATCTAATTTTTAGGATTTCTGGCAACTATACAAATGCCCTTTTTAAAGTCTTAGGACGTAATATAAAATGTGGAACCCTAGCTAGACTTTTCTAAGCTATCAGGAATAAGGTTTAACAAAATTGTTTTTCTAATACCTGTTTACCAGGGACAGGTACTTAAGGTAAAGGATACCTTCAGACAAAATAATGGTTTGTCTTGCTTATCATTAAATTACAACAATATATATTAGCCCATTCCCTTAGGCCAAAAAGTAATCCAAGTCAAAATTACCATGTAACATTTATTTATCTTCAATCAGAAAAATGTTTATGTATCTGATCTTGTTATAACTATGATTAATATACAAGGAAAATACTGCCTGAGAGAAATACAAAAACACAATAGATTTCAACAAGTGAATACAACATTCTCTGTCAATCAAAATAAATTCTCTTAGCAGGCAGGGGACCCACTGGTACAAAAGTAAAGATAAAAAGCCAAGAGAGGTTATCACAGTTAAGAAACAAAACTTGGGGAAAAGTCTAATTTTTATAACTGACTTTGCTCCTTGATGTTCAAGTTAACTGTTGGGGAGCAAAAACATAGATAAATGAGGGAGCAGGTAATGAAATATTCTTAATACACACATGCACTCAAACCTGAACTTTTCTTAAGAAAACAACATGTTGAATTTATCTTAATTGCTATGGTGAAGGATGGTATTCACTTAAGATTTGAGTTTTTATTTTATAGTACACAGAAATTACTAAAGCCTTAAAGGAAAAATACCATGCCCCAATCTTATACCATGAAATTAATTTTATTATAAATCTTCATTATCTATACTAAGTGATATTTAATAGAAAAATAAGGATCTCCAAAGCTCAAAGCAGCAAGAAGTCACCACAATTCCTTTGACAGCATAGGAGACTTGCCTTTATATATTAAGAAAAAAAAGCAACTTAATTTTCAAACATCATTAATCAAATTTCACCCAAGCTAAAAGAGTTCTATTAGGTTCTCGGAAATCTCTAAATGAGAGCAGTACTGAAATTCTAAAACCATTCATTTGCTATTTCTTAACATAAATTTGTGAAAAGCATGTAAACCATATCCCTATCTTTTGGATTACAATGGTTAAGAACAAAAACAATTCATCTAACATCTTAGAAATCAAAAGTTATACATAAAAGCACCTACAAAATTAAAAAATAAAAGATTCACAGTGCACTGCACCTTGAAATATGTAAGGCTGGAACATAAGAACATTTAAAAAGCAAATTCAAGGATCTATTTCTTTGTCAAAGATTAAAAAAAAACACAATGAAGCCAACACAACTCATCTAGCTCCTTAAAATGCAGCACAAAGTAAAAGTAAATTATTGCTTATTCAGCACACTCCTTTATCACTTGATTTTCTCAAACCATCCTAAAATTTCTCAAAGGAGAAATGCAGTTTCTATGCTAAGCATTGCCTTTCTCAAAGTAAACAATGAGAAACTAACACACAGGTTTGAGGGAATAAGTATAGCAGATGTACATAAAATAAGTACATCTAACTTACACAAATTCTGCATAGTTAATTCACATCACTCGCATCTTTTAACATTTTTATCCCAAACTGTCAAGAAATCTAAAAGCCTAAAATTATCACAATTCCATCCCAACAATATTTTGTTCCACAGTGCATTAAATGAAGCAGCACAACAGCAATAACATTATACCATAGACAAACTACCTGTAGTTGAAAGAGATATTAGTTGGTTCCTGAAGAGGCTCAACACCATTAGAGGCCATACTTCTGGTAACTAATCTCTCTTGCTCCGGTACTGAGAGCTGAAAAATTCAACTCAGCATCAGAAGGACTGACCAAAGTACTCACTTAAAAAGAAAACGCACACACACAAAACAACTAAAAATTAAATGGTTTCCGGATGATAGTAAAAGAGAAAATGATTCACCTGCCAGGCAAAACTAAGTTTTCACTCCCTTAACAATTTAATAGAAATATAGAATGCTGGGACCAACTATAAATATGGCTCAAGGAGACCCAAGCAAAGCAGTTGTATTTCTGAGAAGAACAACATTAAAAGGTTCCAAACACAATCATGTAATGCATTAAAAACAAAAAAGGTCACAGAAGGATTCACATATTTGTCACATTAAAAGACGCAGGATTCCAGATACCCTAATTCTAAATGCACTGCTATAATTGTGAATTCTCCTGCTTAGCACCAAGAGGGTGATACTTTCATTAATAAATAGAATTTCTCTTTTAAAAAAATCAAGCCATTTAAAAGCTAAAGCAAAGTAATACCAAGTGAATTCCTTACAACAGTGCCTTCTTTTAAAGTCCCACTGGGTTAACTAGAGCCCCTATTAAATAGGTTACCTATACAGAATGAAAATTTCTACTAAAAGATTTACAAGCAGAGATATATTTTGTGGATACCACATGTAAAAAAGATTTAAAAACCCACACGACAGGTGCACACAACACACATATACGCACACAATCCCCCTCACCCAAAGAAATACCTTCAATGAGGTCAGATGCAGCCAAAACACTAAAGCCCCTTCAAGTCCTGGTGATTGTCCTCAATTATAGCTGAATTCCTTCTTAAAATGGGCAGTGTCACCCTTATTTGGATTTAAGAATCAAGAAGGAGCCAGGTACATTCCTATGAATGAGTAACGTATGTTACTCTGATGTTCTGACTCTCCCTAGTGAAATACTTTGTTTGTACCTTGTTAAATTGCATACTTTCTCCTCTTGCCCCATCATCTAGAGGCTTCAGCATGCCAATTTTAAAAGCCTGACAGTCTCTGCCACTATCGCAAATTGGAAACTAATGTAACATCAGTTTCCACACATAAATACTGAGATGCAATGTAAAATCTAATTATGTCAGTTTTACATACAAATTTACACAACTGTAATACAGAAGAAATCTTCACAAGAACAAAATCATTGTACAAATGTAGAGGGTTGGAGGCAGGATGGTAAAGATATGACCAAAGTAGTTTGCTGAGTCATGGCCTCCAGGCTCTCTGCTACCCTCTCTCTAGCAGTCTCACAGGTTTATTAACTGCATGCAGCACAACTCAAAATCAGAGCAGCAATTCTCCCCTGCCCCAATCCCTCTCCAGGCTGTGGACTTTGTCCTTTAATGAAGTGCTAAGAGTTCATTTTGAACATGAACATTATATTGCAGATGCTGGCTCTAAGTAAAACCTTTCACAATACTCCAAGAGGAGGAGGATTAGAGAGCCTAAGTGGTTAGAAGCAAAGAAATGTGCAAAATGCCACGAAAGCAGAAGACCTGCAATTCTGACTTCTGTGACATTTCAGCACTTATGGTTCTTTTAATAATTGTGCATTTTAAGTCTCTTTTAAAAATTTCAATAAAGGTAAACTATTATTGCAATCACTATAACAGGCAGATGGAACATACCCATTAATTTGGCTACTGGATGACACTATTTTCTTGCCAGAATACAAAATAAAATCCACAATTACATGAAAAGAATGCCCTTAAAAAAAAAATTTAAAAAAAAAAAACCTAGTTAGGTAAACACTGAAAAGGTACACCTGTATAAAAGGTTATAAATGCCGTTTACAGTGCAAACTTCTGTTTCTTTCCACTCTTTCTTCTGTACAGAGAACTATCTCTTCAGAAACATCATTGCCTCCCTGCATTTCTTTAAAACACCTGAGAAAGGTAAGGCTCATAGAGACACCTACTCAAATGCAACAGGTCTCTGATCTTGGGACAACACATTTGCTGCTATCAAAGGTCCAAAATTTTCATTATGGCATTATGGTCAAACTTGAAACTCAAAAAGGCCCTGGATGAAAATGGGAACTTGCAATGTCCATTGCATGCCACAGACTGTCCCTCGACATGTTCTAGCAACTGGTCTTCACTGGAGGAAGGTAAATCATATACAGCATCTGTTTAAAAAAAATAAATAAATAATCTCAGTAACTTAGTAAGAAATCAAATAAATACTGTCCTTGTTCTCTGTATAGAGTTTATCTCCCTACACTCTGAATCTAACCTAAGTAGAACCTAGAATGGTGCTCAACTGAATTTTGATCTATTATTGCTTATTTCCACACAAACATTCAAAATCATGATCTCAGCCATTAAGACCGACGTTTACTTGCTTTCAAAATGGGCTTAAGTTTGTTTTCCTTCTATATGTGTATTTTGTGCCAACATAATGGGAGCTTCCTCACAAAGACCAAAATGTATGCAATAATAAAGCTATAACTTATCAAGTCTTTAGGGAATTTATCAACCTAAAGAAAAATCCAGATTTACAAAAGCATAGTAAAACACAATACCAATTTATCTGGGCTTTTTTCTTTTGAGGTACTCAGGGCCGGGGATTAAACCCAGTGCTCAACCACTGAGCCACATCAGTTCACCTGAGTTGGTTTTTATGTTTGTTTTGCTTGCTGTTTGTTTTTTGTTTTGTGTGTGTATGTGTTGTGTTTTAGGAAGCACCAGAAACCGAACCCGGGACCACCCATGTAGAAGCAGCTACTCAACTGCTTGAGCCACATCTACTCCCTGGGCTTCTTTTAAATAGAGTGTGGACCTGTCCAGGAGAATAGGTTTGAAATGGGCAAAAAAATTGTTTTATACTTCTTTCTCAAGACAACTCAAAATTTTATATATCATACTAAGGTGGGTATACTGATTTATACTGTGCCTTCTTTAATATTCCAGAATTCATGGCTATTAAGAGATTTTGTAAAATAAATCTAATCAACATAACTTGAAATCAGTTAATTATTAGCAACCATTCCCCATCATTCAAAATGGCCAAAAAAATCTTACTAAGAAGAATTCTGATATGAGGATGACAGAGTAAGAAGCTCTAGTAATCAGTCCCTCCACCAAAACAACTATTGAAATGGCAGGATCTGTCTAATCAATCACTTTGAAACTCCAGAGTGGAGCATGCAGGGAGGATCCATGAAGGATACAGGAAGCAGAGGCTGGCAAATTACAATAAATACTGGTGAGTTTCACCTTCCCTGCAGCAGCTACCATCCCCCTTCCCCCAGCCTCGTGCCAGGCAGCAGTGGGAACTGGGGCTCCACTTCCTGGCTCAGCTTGCTGGTGACTAGGCTGGGACATAAAGAACTCTGGAGATGTGTGATCTGATTCCAGATCTTGACCTTTGATTAATTACTTCAGATAGTTGGGGGCTGGCTGTTCCTCAAATATGCTCAAGGAGATAAATGAAACTATGGGAAAAAAAACTAAAGGATATGAGGAAAACAAGAATGAACAATATGCGAATCACTCCAGAAAAATATTGGCATTGAAGAATACAATAACCGAAATAAAAAAATTCCCTAGTTTCAACTGTGGCAGAAGGTGGCAGAAGAAAGACTCTGTGAACTCAAAGACAAGACAACTGAAATGATTCAGGCTGAGGAGTAGAAAGATTAAAGGGAGGGGGAAAAAAAAGAAAAAAAGAACAGAGCCTAAGCCATCTGTGGGACATCATCAAGCATACCAATATACACATGGCAATCCCAGAAGAAGGAAAAAAGAAAGAAAGGGGCAGAAGGACTATTCAAAGAAATAATGGCAGAGAACATCCCAAATTTAATGAAAGACATGAATACACACATTCAAGAACTCCAATAAATCCCAAACAGGATAAATTCAAAGAGAACCGTGCCCAGATACACAGCAATCAAACTACCCAAGGACAAGGAGAGAGTTCTAAAAGCTACAAGAGAAAAGCAACAAGTTACATACAAGGAAATCCCAATAAGATTAAATGCTGATTTCTCATTAGAAACCAAGGAGACAATAAGACAGTGGTACAAAATGTTTAAAGTGCTGAAAGAAAATAATTGCTAGCCAAGAATTTTATATCTGCAAAGACTTTCAAAAATGAGA
The DNA here is from genome assembly GCA_029593785.1 of Cabassous unicinctus. Lineage (NCBI taxonomy): Eukaryota > Metazoa > Chordata > Mammalia > Cingulata > Chlamyphoridae > Cabassous > Cabassous unicinctus. The sequence goes on along the minus strand of JAQZBX010112606.1, from coordinate 2,025 downwards.
GAAAGATTGAACATTTCCAGATAAACAAATGCTAAGGGAATCTGTCACCACTAGACCTGTACTACGAGCAATGTTAAAGAGAGTTCTTCAGACTGAAAGAAAAGGACATTAGACAGCGGATCAAAGCAGCATAAAGAAATAAAGTCCTCCAGTTAAAGTAACAATATGGGTAATTATAAATGACAGTACTGTTGATTGTTTGTTATGTAATTCCATTTTTTGCCTAATACAGGTGCAAATGCATAAAAAAAGTATGATAAGCTGATGCTTAGGAATACATAATGTACAAAGATATAATTCATAACAAATACAAAATAAAAGCGGGGGAAGAAACAGTACAGGAACAGTGTATGTGTATGTTATTGAAGGTAAGTTGGTATCAAATCAAATATGATTGTTACAGATTTAGGATGTTAAATTTTAAACTGTGGTAAACAACAAAGAAAATACATGAAAAATAAATTCAGAAAGTACTGAGAAGAATCTCAAAATCATACAATAATAAAAGCCAAATAAAAATGGAATTGGGCATTAACTGAAGAATTAAGGATCAAAAAAGGTTTAAGACTTACAAAAACAAAATTGCAAAATGGCAAAAGAAAGTCCTGCTTTATCAGCAGTTACTTTAAATGTGAATGGAATGAACTCACCAAACAAAAGGCAGAGATTGGAAGAATGGATAAGAGAGCATGACCCAACTAGATGCTGTTTACAAGAGACACCTTAAATTCAAAGACATATGAAGGTTGAAAGTGAAAGGATGGAAAAATATATACCATGCAAATAGTAACCAAAAGATAGCTCAGGTAGCTATACTAATACCAGGTAAAATAGACATTAAGTCAAAAGCTGTTATGAGGGACTATGAGGGATACTATATACTGATAAAGGTAGCAATTCAATAAAAAGATATTAACAATTATAAATATATATGCACCTATCAGCAGGCCCCCAAAATATGATGCAAATAGTTGACAGATTTGAAGGGAGAAATGGACAGTTCTACATTAATAGTAGGAGATTTAAATATGCCAACTTTAAATTAATGGATAGACCATCGAGATAGAAGATCATAAGGAAATAGAAGATTTAAATGATACTCTAAACCAACTAGACCTAAGACATCTATAGAACTTCAACCAACAGCAGGTGAATACACATTCTTCTATACTGCACATGCACTGTTCTCCAGGATAGACCATATGTTTGGCCAAAAAAACAAGTCTCAATAAATTAAAAAATATTGAAATCATACAAAGTAGCTTCTCAGATCACAATGGAATAAAGCTAGAAACCAGTATCAGAGAGAGAAATAGAAAAATCACAAATATGTAGAAATTAAACTCAACCTACCAATGGGTCACAGAAGAAATCACAAGAGGAATTAGAAAATATTTTGAGGAGAATGAAAATGGAAACACAGCATAAAAAATTTATGGATGCAACAAAGGCAGTACTGAGAGGGAAATTCATAGCTTCTAAATGCTTACATTAAAAAAAAAAAGAAAGATCTTAGAGACCTAACCTTAAAAATTGGAAAAGCTACAAAAAGAAGAGCAAATTAAACCCAAAGAGAGAAGGAAGGAAATAAACATTAAAGACAAATGAGATAGAGAATTTAAAAAGTAATAGAGATAGCCAACAAAACCAAAAGGTGGATCTTGAAAGGTTCAATAAAATAGACAAACCTTTAGCTAGACTGATATTTAAAAAAAGAGGAGGGGAAGCAGGTGTGGCTCAGTGGATAGAGCACCCGTTTACCATATGAGAGGCCCCAGGTTCGCTTCCCGGCGCCTCCTTGTGAGGGCAGGCCGGCTCGCGTGGCGCCGTGGGCTGATGCGGCAAGACCTCACAGCAAGGGGGAGATAAGCAGACACAGAGAAGACACGCAGCAAATGGACACAGCAGCACAAGCAGCAAGGGGGGGGATAAATAAAATAAAATAAATAAATCTTTAAAAAAAAAAAAAAAAAAAGAGGACACAAATAACAAATCAGAAATGAAAAGGGTGACATTACTAACAAC
>JAQZBX010112605.1:0-10176 GCA_029593785.1 Cabassous unicinctus | reverse complement strand
GATATCCTCAACTTTGTTTTCCAACCCTGAAGGTTTTTTTTTTTTTTAATTATTTTTTTCTGTAACTTTTATTTCAAAGACCTGTCTTGTCAATAAAAAATTAGGGCTTCCTGTTTTTTTTTTTAATTGGAGACTCTGTGCATTTACAAAACAATCAAGTATAGCATACAGGATTCCCATATATCACCCAGCCATCAACAACTTGCCTTGTGGAACATTTGTTACAAATGATGAGCGAACATCATCAAAATATTAATGCTTACTATATAGTCCTTAGCTTACATTCAGTGTATTTTTCCCATAAACCACCCTATTAGTAACACCACCTATTAGTATTTTATATTTGTTATAGTTCATGAGAGGACATGCTCATATTTGTACTGTTAAACACAGACCATCGTCCACCTCGGGGCTCACTATGTTATACAGTCCCATGCCTTGTACAATCCATCCAAAGTGTACACTCAGTGGCTCTCAGTTTCATCACGAGTTGTGCTGTCACCACCACAGTCAATTTTAGAGTGTTCATTTTTCCAAAAGGAAAAACCCCATACCCTCTTTTACCCCCATTGTTGACCCTTAGCTTTGGTATAGTACCTTTAACATTGATGCAAAAATATTACAATATTACTGTTAACTACGGTAGATCATAAGTTACATTAGTTGTATTTTTTCCCATATATCAACCATATTCTTAACACCTTGTAATAGTGACGTACATTCGTTCTAGTTCATAGAACATTCTTGTATTATTAACAACAATCCTCATCCTCCACTGAGATATACTTTCCCTAGATTATTCTCTAGCTTTCTTTCAATTGACATTTATGTCCTCAGACTACCCGTTTCAGTCACAGTCCCACTTATAAATCAGCAGTGTTAGTTATATTCACTATAATGTGTTACCGTCGATTCTATCCATTTCCACACATTTACAATCAACATCATTTAAATTCTACATACACTAAGCATCTGCTTCCCCTTCTCAACCCTCATTCTATCTCCTAGTAACCTATACTCTAAGAGTTTAACTTCATGAATTAATACATTGTATTTAGTTCATATTAGTGAGACCATACAATATTCGTCCTTTTTTGTCTGGCTTATTTCACTCAATATAATATCCTCAAGGTTGATCCATGCTATCATATGTATCCTGACTTCATTTCTTCTTACAGCCAAATAGTTTTCCAGTGTATATATATACCACATTTTGTTTATCCACTCATTGGTTGATGGACACTTGTGTTGTTTCCATCTTTTAGCAATTCTGAATAATGACCTATGAACATTGGTGTGCAGATGTCTCTTTTTTTTAAGATTTATTTTTATTTATTTATTTATCCCCCCCTTGCTGCTTGTGCTTGCTGTGTCCATTTGCTGTGTGTTTTTCTGTGTCTGCTTGTCTCCCTCTGTTGGGTCATCTTGCTGTGTCGGCTCACCGCGCCGCGCAGGCTGGCTTGCCTTCACTAGGAGGCCCCGGGAATCGAACCTGGGACCTCCCATATGGTAAACGGGAGCCCAACCAATTGAGCCACAGCCACTTCCCCAGATGTCTCTTCAGGTCCCTGCTTTCAGTTCTTCTGAAATATTCCTAGTAATGGAATTGCTGGATCATATGGCAGTTGTATATAAGCTTCCCGAGGAACCGCCAAACTATCTTCCACAGAGGCTGCACCATTCTACATTCCCACTAACAGTGAAAGAGTGTTCCTATATCTCCACATCCTCTCCAGAACTTGTAATTTTCTTTCTATAAAGTGTGAAATGATATCTCATTGTAGCTTTGAAGTGCATTTCCCTAATAGCTAGTGATGTTGAACATTTTTTCATGTGCTTTTTGGCCATTTGTATTTCTCTTTGGAAAAATGTTCAAGACTTTTGCCCATTTTTTAATTGGGTTGTTTTTTTATCGTTAAGTTGTATGATCTCTTTAAATAACGTGGAAATCAAACCCTTATTAGATATTTTCTCCCATTGAATAGGCTGCCTTTTCACCTTCTTGACAAAGTCTTTTGAAGAACAAAAGTGTTTAATTTTCAGGAGGTTCCATTATCTATTTTTTCTTGCATTGCTCATGCTTTGAGTGTAAGGTTTAAGAAACCACCACCTACCACCAGATTTTGAAGATGTTACCCTACATTTTCTTCTAGGAGTTTAATGGTTTTAGCATTTATATTTAGGTCTTTGATCCATTTTGAGTTAATTTTTGTATAAGGTGTGAGATAGGCATCCTCTTTCTTTCTTTTGAATATGGATATCTAGTTCTCCCAGCACCATTTGTTGAATAGACTGTTCTGACCCAGCTGGATGGGTTTGACAACCTTGTCAAAATCACTTTACCATAGATGTGAGGGCCTATTTCTTAATCTCAGTTTGATTCCATTGGTCAGTCTGTCTTTATTCCAGTATCACACTGTTTTTACCAGTATAGATGAGTAATATGCTTTAAATCAGGAAGTCAGAGTCCTCCAACTTCCTTCTTTTTTAAAGATATTTTTGGCTATTCATGGCCTCTTACCCTTCAAAATAAATTTAGTATTTCAATTTTCTTTCTTCAAAAAGGTTGTTGGAAATTTTGAGATTGCATTGAATCTGTAAATCAGTTTGGGTAGAACTGTCATCTTAATCATATTTAGTCTTCCAATCCATGAACATGGAATTTGTTTCCATTTATTTAGGTCTTTAGTTTCTTTAAGCAATGTTTGTAGTTTTCTGAATACAGGTCCTTTATGTCCCTGGTTAAGTTTATTCCTAACTATTTGATTCTTTTCGTCACTATTGTAAATGGAATTTTTTCCTGACTTCCTCCTCAGATTACTCAGTAGTGTACAGAAACGATACTTATTTTCATGTATTAATTTTGTAGCCCACCACTTTGCTATTCTAGTAGTTTCCTTGTGATTTTTTTGGGGTTTTCTAGATATAGGATCATATGATCAGCGAATATTGAAAGTTTTGCTTCTTCCTTTCCTATTTGGGTGCCTTTTGTTTCTTTTTCTTGCCTAATTGCTCTAAGTTCAAAATTCTAGATTAATATTTAATAACAGTGGTGACAGTGGGCATTCTTGTCTTGTTCCCAATCTCAGTGGGAAAGCTGTCAGTTTTTCACCACTGAGTACAGTGTTAGCTGTGAGTTTTTCATACATGTACTTTATAATGTTGAGAGAATTTCCTTCTATTCCTATCTTACGTACTGTTTTTATCAAATGAGGATTCTGGATTTTGTCAAATGCCTTTTCTGCCTCAATTGAGATGATCATGTCATTTTTCTTCTTTGATTTCTTAATGTGGTATATTATGTTACTTGATTTTCTTAAATTGAACCACCCTTGCATACCTAGGATAAAACCCACTTGATTTTAGTGTATAATTCTTTTAATGTGCTTTTGGTTTTGATTAGCAAGGTTTTTTTTGTTGTTGTTGAGAATTTTTGCATCCATATCATTAGAGAAATTGGCCTGTAACTTTCTTTTTTAGTAGCATCTTTATTTGGCTTTGATCTTAGAATGATGTTGACTTCCTAGAATGAGTTTGGTAGCCTCTCCTTCTATTCAATTTTTGGAAGAGTTTGAGCAAGATTGGTATTAAACCTTCTTTGAATGTTTGATAGAATTCATCTGTGCAGCCATTTGGTCCTGGCCTTTCAATTTTGAGAGGTTTTTGATGACTGTTTCAGTCTCTTTATTTGTGATTGGTTTATTGAGGTCTTCTATTTTTTCTAGGGTCAGTGTAGGTTGTTCTTGTATTTCTAGGAATTTGTCCATTTCATCTACATTGTCTAGTTTAGTGTTGTACAATTGTTCATAGTATCCTCTTATGATCTCTTTAATCCCTGTGGGGTCAGTACTAATGTTCCCCCTATCATTTCTGATTTTATTCATTGACATCTTTTTTTCCTTGACAGTCTCACTAAAGGTTTGTCAATTTTGTTAATCTTTTCAAAGAACCAATCTTTGGTTTTGTTAATGCTTTCTATTGTTTCTTTAATTCTTCATTTATTTCTGCTCTAACCTTTCATATTTCTTTCCTTCTGCTTTCTCTGGGATTAGATTGCTGTTCTTTTTCTAGTTCTTCTAGGCATGCAGTTAAATCTTTTCATTTTAGCTCTTTCTTTAAAGATATATTTTATTCATATTTTTCTACCCCCCTTCCTTGTTTGCACTCGCTGTCTGCTTTCTGTGTCTGTCTGTTGTGTGCTTTCTGTGTCTGCTCATCTTTTTAAGAGGCACCGGGAACTGAACTCTGGACCTCCCATGTGGGAAGGAGGTGCTCAGTCACTTCAGCCACCTCTGCTCCCTTTCTTTTTGAATTTAAGCATTGAGGCCTATAAATTTCCCTTTCAGCACTGTTTTCACTGCATTGCACGTTGATATGTTGTAGTCTCATTTTTGTTCATCTTAATATAGTTACTGATTTCTCTTGCAATTTTTTCTTTGACCCACTGATTGTTTTATTTAATCTCCATATATTTGTGAATTATCATCTTTTATACCTGTTATTGATTTCCAGCTTCCTTCCATATGATCAGAGAATATGCTTTGTATAATTTCAGTCTTTTTAAATTTATTGAGACCTGTATATTGTGGCCCAACATATGGTCTATCACAGAGAATGATCCATGAGCACTTGAGAAGAATGTATATTCTGCTGTTTTCAGGTGCAGTGTTCTATAAATGTCTGTTAGGTCTAGTTCATTTATCATATTATTCAAGTTCTCTGTTATTTTATTGATCTGAAAAGAACAACAAAAAAAAAAGGCAGAAAAAATAAGAGGGAAAAATAGTAAACAGGAATAAAACTTTAAAAAGGTGAAAAAGAGAAGCAGGAAAAAATAAAATAAAAGGCCAGACAAGTGAGAAGAAAGAAAGACAAAACAGGGAAAGGCAGGCAGGAAGAAAAGAAGAGGAGGAAAAATAAAACAAAGAAAAAGAAGAAAGAAAAATAAAAAGAGGAAGGTTTGAGGAATAAAAAGAGGGTAAAATAATAATGATAAAAAGGGAGGGAAAAAATGGAAAAAATAAAAGATGAGAAATGGGAAGAGAAAAAAGAAAAAAATCAGGAGGAGAGAAAACAAGGAAGAGGAGAAGAACAAAAAACAAGTAAAACAACCCAAAACAAAAGGAAAGAAAAATCTGGGCCTCCCTCCGGGACCACCAGCACTAGGCGCCTCCTCTCAGACTGCCTGTGGGCCTGTCCATCAACCCCCCACCCCACACACGGTAAATTACAAAACACACAAAACAGGCCTCCCTCTCAAGCCACCTCGGCCAGTACCCGGATAAAGAGGGGAAATTAACAAAGAAAAAAAAGAAAAGAAAAGAAAAGGGAATAGCAAAGAAAAAGAGGGAAATCTCCCCTCCAGCTAAGTGCCCTCAGCTCGCCGCACAGCGCTTCTGGCTCCCCTGCCCTGAGCAGGCCGGGCCCAGGCGGCTGGACAGCCTTCCTCTCCCTTCTCCGGCGGCTGCGCGGCTCCCCTCTTCCGCCGTGCCCCTGCTGCGCCCCCTCTGCGCCCCCTCCTGTCGCCCCACACCCCGCTCGCCTTGGGCCGGGCCCCAGCCTGCGCTCCCACGGTTCCTGGGGGCCGCGCAGCCGCCTCCGCCATCTTGGGTCCCCTGTGTACCGCTGCTGGCGGGCGGCCGGGTGGAATTTGAGTTCAGGCCTCAGACCCCGCGGCCTCTCTTAACTTTTATACTGTTCTGCCTCTTACTGGAATCCTGAGCTGGTTGGAGAAGTTCTGTGCACGGGGCGGGGGTTTTCAAAACAGTGTTGTATGAGTGAGCTGCGTCTTTGTGGAACGTGTGGTGAGGTCCGTTGTCATGGGTTGATTGGAGTCACCAGGGAAGACTCTCCTGGTCTCTTGACTAGAGGTTTCAGGTCTGGCTGCTAGTATAAACTGGTGCTGAGCGATGAAGTAGAGCTGCGATGTGGGTCTTAGCATTAATATAACTTTGACGTAGACAGCCTTTGTTGGCGTTCCCCAGTCCAGAGGCTGTGTTTTACCTCGTCGAGGGAATAAGCCCCAGTCCTCTGCTGTGGTGAGAACTCTGCGTATTAAGTAGGACGATTCTGGCAGCGTAGCCGGGGATTTGTCTGGCGCCCCTGAGCTGAGCCTCACCTTCGTGCACTGCTCGGTGCCTCCCGTTACTGAGCCTTTTGTGCATTCTGTGATGTCAATGTGGTTAAATCCCACTTTCCCCACTTGCAGTTTAGATGGCTTCATCTTCCTTCCATTTGCTCAGTTATCACTCATCCTTTTAGTTTCAGATGTATTGCAGTTTTCTTGTTTCACATTTTCTCTTTGACGTTGTATTTATGCGGAAGCACTCACAAAAGGAATTTTTGCTGTCTTTTAGTTGGGTTTGGGAAAAGACTTCAATAAAATGCATGTTCTTAATGTGCCATTTAAAATTCTCTGTTATGTCTGTTGAAGTTTATCTCAAATGTCTCCTACCCGAAGCGTTTCATGAGTCTTCTGATCAAATATATGACCTAAAAATCTTTCCCCCACCTTAGAAAAATGTTCTTCTTTTTAAAGACTCTTTCGTATCTCATATAATTTGTATTTGTATGTTTTTCTTACACTCTGCCCTCCTCCGCTGCCCCTCCCAACCAGGTCGTAACCTTCTTGAGGGCCTTAAGTAATGTCTGAATGGAAAATTGTTACATTGACTGTTGTGTATATATTTGCTCTTTTGTGTGCTTTTCTTATAAAATGTTTTTAGAATATCGGCAATATATTGAATAATGAAGATAGCAAAGGAGAGAATTAATACAAAAGATCCATAAAAGAGATTAAATTTCAATATAAGGAAATCTGAGACTTGTTAAACTTGTTGTGCAGCTGTCTAATCATAACGTAGTTCTATGTTTAATATAACGTAGTACACATCTTTTCTCTCCTGTGACACAAAAGAAAAATGTATGATTTGTCCATTTTTTGGCCAGGCTCATGATTCTGTATAACATAGATGTGAGGTATATTTAGTGTTGCTGCATTCTTGTAATATTTGTAGCTTAATGGATGTGGTAGTTTTAGTGTTTTGTGGACCCCAGAAAGTTATGTCCTTAAACTAAATTAACCCATTTCTGTGGGTGTGAGTAGTGGGCTATCATGTTAAATACTAGATGTGTGTTCTAAAAAGTTACAAAGAAATGCACTTTAGATAAAATGTTTTAAATGTATCAAAGTAGCTGAATCTATAAAGAAGCCCACACTTGTAATATTTCCTTTTAAAAACCCATTTTTAATTTTTGTATTTTGTAAAAGCATTTTTATTAATCAATGCTGTTAATTTTATTTCCCTCTACTCTTTAACATGTTCAGAAGAAAAAAACTATTATAGAATTTGAAATCTAAATTACATGGAAAAAGTTTATGGCTTTAGAAAATAATACCCATTTTATTAATGCTGTGTTTTAAGAAAGAGCACATTTTAAAAAATGTATTAATATTTCTTTGAAAAAAAAGTTGAGACTATCATCTATATTTTAATATGTAAAAGTTGCTGGGCTATGGAAAACATCAGTGGTCACTAATGTGTTCTTTTGTAGAATAAATCAATACTTAGGAGCTGATGGTATTTGGTCCATTACCAGGACAAACAAGCTGAAATGATTGTTAGGCACGGGTATTTGTTTTTGTTTTCAAATTTTATGGCACCTTAAAAGTAATTTATTGGGATGTGACTTACAAAAACACATAGAAGCATTACTCTAAAAATTCCATTCTTTTGAAGCCATATTATTTGGGTATAGCATTTATATAAGTTAAAAATAGTTTTTAATTGTCTCCTGATAGTCATGGGATACATGTGGAAAAGACAAACGTGGTGATTATGTTTTGACTTTGTTAATTCTCAGTATCCATATCACTCTTCTTTCATAATTTCTTCATGAAAAGTGTAATCACATACAGATTTCTGTTTGCTTGCAACAGAAAATTAATGTGAATTCCATTTCAGACAAACCACCATATAAAAGTTTCTGAAAGTCTGGTTTATATTTTTTAAGTGCTTTATGTGAATGACTTGCGTAGCTTTAAGTTTTGCAGAAATACATAAAAAAACTCATCAAATTGTTAAGTTTTGGGCAATGGTGACAATACTGATATTGTATTATGGTTAATTTAATGTCTTTCCTTTTAAAAATATATATCTGTCTACATATATTCCTTTTAGTGCCATTACCAATGAATTTCTGTGAAAAGAAATTTTCTTTCCCTATTAAAACAATCCTTGAAATAAATGTTTGTTTCATACTGTTAATTTTTCTTTGACCATTTTTTGAGTTGAATTTTTTAGAAGATTAGTGCTTAAGTGTAGAGGCCGAGCATGCCGGTAGATGCCTACTGCTTCCTCACTTTAAGCAAAAGACGTTAGAAAATTCCTGTAGAATTATTGCTTAGCGTAGGATTTGTTTAGCTATTTATTTATAAATTAGTATTTTTTCCCTCTGTGATCAAGTCCATCTTATATTACTGAGTTATGTAAACTGTAATTAATATTTGGGTATATTCACTTTTGAAAGATAGTAAAGGAAGCCAGTTATTAGTGGCCAGAGTACCACTTGCAGTTACTGATTCTCAATATATAGGTTCCAAACCATGGACTGAGAAGTAGTTTATTTTTTAATTTAACGTGTACCACCTATTACTTGTTTCACCTTCTCAGGATTTTTAGTTCTTTCGTGGTTTGTTAGATAAAAGCTGCTTCTGTTTTGTTCCTAAGGCCCAAGTACTTTCCCCGTCCATTTTTATGAAATACATTTACAACAAATTAAAGCATATATTATCCTTATCCTACTGTTTGTCTCTTTTACGTATTTTAGGGATAAAGAAGAGAGGAATTCCAAGTATTCGTTTGTGTTTTTCTCATCCCTGGTGTCCCAGGAATACATGACTTGATTTATCTTGATCAGCCTAGTAACTTGCTCCACATTTTTCCAAAAGTGCAAAGCAGTTTCAGCTAAAAATACACATATCAAAATGCTCCAAAAGCTGTGGCCACAGCTCAAAAATGCTGATCAATTTTGAAAATCTAAATCAGCCTCTGCCATGGAACCGAGGGAAGAACCTTTGCGGTGGGGCACAGATTTCCAAAATTCACCACAGTCCTGTTCTTAGCTGGAGTTTGTGCTGCTGTTGCCAGACAACTGAGGGATAGATGCAAAAAGCAGGAAGCATTATTGAATTGAACCCCAGCACCAATTTGGGAAAAGCAAATTAAAATGTAAAAGAATATTTTTCCACTCCTGGCGTCTCAACATAAAATAGCAAAATACATGGTTGCTGAAAAAGTTACAGAAATTGCTAATTTTGCCAGAAAGTAAAAGCCAATTACCCATTCTTCTTGTGTTAAAAATACATGCACAGATAAGTAATTAAAAAGTGTTTTAACCCGAATGAAATAATTTTAATTTATAAATTAAAATGTATGTGCATTCGAGTAGGTGAAGTGTTTGACATAAATGAGTGTGTGTGTGTGGGGCTTGTTTCATTGTCTTTTGATATTTTCTAGGTTCCGCTTGAAGAATGGATGATGATGATTTTGGTGGTTTTGAGGTATGCGCTATTATTTACCTTATTTTGTTTAAGTAATTGTTAACTTTTTAATTTTGCTAAATAATTGTTAATTCTATGGGATTATAGTGGAGTAAACTATTTTGAAAACTTAATCATTGACACTGATTTTTTTGTGATCATTTTGAATATAACTCTGGAATAAAAAATGAAATAAAGCAAAATTAACAGAACTATCCCCTCTGAAAGTTAAAAATAATAATGTAATTTATTACATATTTGGTCTTGTCCATGGGAATGGTTTATACTGAGATAATTCAGTGCTACTAGTGGAAGCATTATAAAAGAGATTTTTTAAAAAGTGTCAGCAGATGATTTTGCTGGGGTACATGCCTACTAGGAAATACTTCTGAGATGAGAGATGAGTATGGGAGATCCTGTCACATATTTTCATGTTTATGTCTGAAATGAGTTGATTTAGTATATTAAGTACATTAGCTTTTTGGTGGTTTATAGAGCTAATTAATATGCTTGAGTTGGACGTTTGGTAAGTGGAAATTGTTAGCTGAAGCAGCTCTGTCTTTTCCTTAATCCTTTTCAGTGTGTGCTCATTTTATTGAAATATTTTATAACCCAGTTATTTTTATGGAGCCAGT
>JAQZBX010112604.1:0-10082 GCA_029593785.1 Cabassous unicinctus | reverse complement strand
GCAAAGCTTTCTCCACTTGTTCTTCCCGTATCCAGGTTGTTTCTCTCTTCTATGGCACTGCTTTGTTCACTTATCTCCAACCTAAGACTGCCCACACTCCAGAAACAGACAAAGCAACTGCCCTCATGTACACAGTGGTAACACCTGCTCTGAATCTACTTATGTATACCCTGAGGAACAAGGAAGTGAAGGAAGCCTTCCAAAGGGTAACACAAAGGAACCTTCTTAGAGAAATGGCCTAAATCTTGATAACTCAGTCATTGGATCTGAAACTTTCACTAGTGGACAGAGAAATTACCCAAGGTTTTATGATCCTGCTACCAATATATATTATTACAAAGCTTTTGTAGCCTAGAACAAGAAAGGATTTAGATTCGTTCTACATTTTTCAATATTTATGGAAAGGTATGTAAGCAGTATGGTTATAAGTATTTTAAAAATTCATTTGTTCAAGAACATTGACTGAGCATCATGTGCGTGCCAGCCATCATTTATTTTTTCCTTTCCCACTGATAATAGGATTAAGGTCAGTATGTTTTTATACCAGTTTAAAGAGGAAAAAGGTAAGTTCTTCTTGAAGAAAAATAAAATGTGAATAGAAGGAAATAATTAACTTTTTGTGTCTGATTTAGCATATTAAAATTTATTTTTTTAAATGGACTACACTATCTTACTTTCCTTTTATTATCATACCTCAGAAAAATAGCTGTTAATAATTACCGATGAATGCTGCATACTCTGACAGAATGCAAAATACACATCTTATAAAACCCATTAAGGCCGATTCTGTTGTAGACCTATTGTGATTCAAGCAATGGAAGAAATTATAACAGTGAGGTGGAGCCAGTGGCCACTAGATGCTTTCGGGGTGGGGAGGGGAAGAGCAGTTGTAATACAGGGGCTTTTTCAGGACTTGGGGGTTGTCCTGAGTGACTTTGAGGCGATGGATATAGGCCATTTTACATCAGCATATACCATGCAGAACTGTGTGGGAGACAGTGTGGTCTACAATGTGAACTGTGGTCTATGCTTGGTGGCAAATCCCCAGGATGTGTATATCCATTGCAGGTGATGTGCCACACTAATGAAAGATGTTTATGTGGGATGTTATGGGAGCTGTGGGAGGTGAGGAACATGGGAATCCCCGTAATTTCTGTGTAACATTTAGGCAATCTAAGCACCTTTTAAAATATAATAACATTTATGTAAGCAAATGCACATATATGCATATATATTTATATATCATTTTACAAATATTGGTTTGTATTGTGAAAATTTTGATTTTTATCAACAATAAAAAATAAATAAATAAATAAATAAAATAAAATTGTACTTAGTAAAAAAAAAAAAAAAACAAACAAACCCATTGAGGGACCTTGACTCTTTTCTAAAACTATATTTTTCCCTTATTTTTCAATCTTTTGTTAAAATATTCTTTTCAAATGAATCAAGTTTTTGGTAAACTTCACCTTTAGTGATATTCACTCTTGTTACACCTTATGAACTCTATATTGATTTCAAAATATTTTTAAGGGCAGTAAAATAATTTTGTGTCCATAATAGTCTAGATAATTAACTCTATTAATTTTGATTCATTAAATAATAAAGACCAATACTGTCATAAACAACTAAAATTACAGCACATTTTTAACAAATATTGGTTTCTTTAGACAACACTTGAGAAATGCATTGACAAAAAGACATAAATGTACAGTGTCATTTTGTAAACATGAGAGATAACCTTTGTTATCAACTTAATATTAATAACTTAGAATTAAACCCTAAGACAATGGCAAATCATAAATTTCAGAGGGGCTCAGAAGTGGGAAAGTATACACGGAAGGAAGGCCAGAAACTGTAGAGGGCCACTAGGAATAATCTTGAGGGAAATAGTTCTTAGATTTTTCCTAAGAATTAGAGCCATCTTGATCTAAGCAGTTGAGGAATAAAAACATTCATTGTCAGCAATCATTACTAGAGAGCTGCACCTGGGAGATGCTAACTCTGAAACTACCGCTTTGTTGCTGACTGGAGCAGATTTCTGGAAATGTCCTCAGGACAAGGATGTGGATATTTGACAGCTGGAAAGTACAGTCAGCACCTTGATACTGTAAGATCCAAGGAATATGGCACAGAACTGTCAGCCAAATATGCAAATTGGCTCTACAGGGTTCTTGTATTTGGATAAGTAAAAGAGAGTGAAGTGTAAATATCTAAAATAAAAACTTGGTATGACTAGAGGATTAGTATTTATAAATCAATAATTATTTTTCTCTCTTTCAATTTCTATATACTTTTTGGAGGGGTAGGTTAATTCTCAAAGACCAAATCTAGTGCTATATTGGACATTGACAATTAAGAGGGGAAAAACTGAAAGAATATATTCACGTAGAATGTGTTTAAATGTGGTTAGTTTTAAGAGATACCCAGTGAAACATTTCTCATGATCCATTATTGTAGCTAAATATACAATCCAATTCACTTTCTTTCTCTCTTGCATCTACTTGATGCTGTGAGTCAAAGATGAAAAATGCAATCAGCCATAAGCATTTCTTCATGAAAATACCCACCACTGAAAATATTTTGGTGTTTTATATTAGGTGGTGTAATACCACTTGATTTGCTTTTTGCATTTTGTTCCTGAGCATCATTTAGGATGCTCAACAACACTTTCAGGACTCTCTTTATTTTTTATTTTTTTGTTTCTTACTTTTGTAGTTGTTTTGACTATTGAGATCCATTGGGGGAAGGACTTGGGTAACCACTTTGGTTGTTTACTGGTACACAGATACATATTATTTTTCAAAAAGCTTAATGTTATCAAAAAACAGAAGGGCCAGTTATTTTTTTGGAATGTTTATAGGTTATGGTGATTAAATGGAGTAACAAAAGTTTTTAAAATTGACCTAGCACAAATTCTGACACTGAGTAGTCACACAATGTGTTATTTATTGTTAGCTTTATTAAAATTGTTATGATTTGATTAATAATATCCACATATTTTCAATTATTTTGAAGCATTCTGCACTCAAAAGTTTATTCATTTGCAAGTGTATTTCCTGCATTTCTAGCTGTGGTGGATCTACTTCCAGCCATAGTTTAGTATTCTACATGCCCTGGCTTCCATACTCAAGTAAAATCAATTAAAATGTTATTAAGCAATAAGTTATATCCAGTGGTAAATAAATTAGCAATATAATGCACAGCTTTTCCCCTCAAGTACTAAAAAATAGATCTAAAGGCAAAAATAATGTCAATGCTTGAAATGGACAAAAAGTGCAACAGCTAAATTTGATAACCAAATCTCACTCCAGGTTCTTGGACCTCTCAGTTATTTTATTTCCAGTATTTTGAAAAATGTATACATAAATATATGCATGCATATTTTTTCTAGGCTGATGACTAAACCATATGTCTGTGTTATACAAGATTCTTCCTATTTATATAACTTTTAAATGGTGGTGGTTGGTATTTATTTTGTTCAATTTTCCTGTTTTTCCTTGTACTGAACACAGAGTGTTTTGTTTTGGTCAAATTAATACATTAGAAAAAATATCGCTTGGCTTATAAGTTTCAGTGTGATGAGGATCAAAATATTGAGTGTATATTAATAGACTAAGGACTGGAATGGACACAACTAGGATTTTATACTCAGTGACTAAACATCACTGGCAGTATAATATGAAAAAGATATCAATTACCTGTGGCTGGTCAATATGATGTTCTGCTTTTCCTGTTGGGAAGAAGTGAGTGATTTTAATTGTATGTGGGGTGCTGAGATAACTTTAGATGAAGGCAACTTCAGAAAGTTGGAATGTCTCAGGCTTCACAGATATGACCTGTACAACAGCAGATCCTCATACTCTCCAATTTGTTTGGCTCTCCATTTTTGTCAAAACTCTCCATTTTGTTTGGCTCTGAGACAAAAAATGAATACCTCACAATGATCTCAGACACCAGTCTGGCAGCTGCGGATAATCATGGAGTATCTGATTTCTTTTTTTTTTTTTTTTTTGGTTTTTATAAAGGGTATTAATTTAGGGTAGAAGTCCACAGTTACCAGGCCATAAAGCATAAGTTTCTTCCCTCACCAATGTCCATTGCCATGAGTTGGAACAAGACAGCTGCTGACATTTGCCAGGGTTCAGGCTTCTTGGGGTCCTCTCTTCCTGGGGCTGCATTTCTCTCTAGAGAAAACTTATAGAAGTTTTGCTTTTGCTATTTATTAAATAATCTATAATTAAAATCCAAGCTAGGGCCAGAAACAGTGATTCAGGACACTCTCAACCTCCAATTCCATGGGATTCCAGAATGGTGTTGCATCCCCCCAAAAAAATCAACAGAAAACTTTTTGCCAAATTTGTTTCATATTTTACTGCTTGGGCTTCAAAAAGTTTTTCCCCCCAATTAAAATGAGAAAAAATAGCTTCCAAACATGTCATGAAAGACAAACCTATACCAGCTATTTGTTTTAAAGAATGAGGATGGGTTCCAAAAAGCAAGTTTACAGAAATACCCTGATGCAGAATGTACAGGAGGAAAAAATTGTGTGTAGAAATGGAATTTTGATAATAAAAAATCATAGACACCAGTAAGATGCTTCCCAGGACATATCTACTTCTCTGGTTATTACCAACACCAAACTATCCATGTAAAGACTATTTGACATAACCACTTCCATAGCTAAAAATGATTTTAAGTATCAGAAACTCCAGTACTCAGTAATTCTAAAAACCTTCAAACTGATAGAAATTGATGTAAAATTTTTATTACATATTTTTTTCAGCATGTTAAAGCAGTTTAAACTCAGGCAATAAAGTTGATACTATATTCAATAGAACTGGTTTAAATATATGACAGGTATGTTGTGCAGCTTTTTCACCTTGTCTAGCAATTTCAGAAGAGACCAATTTAAAGGAAAGAAGCATGGTAAATTCTAAAGTAATAATAGGGTGGCATATGGGAACTCTATATTATGCATGATTTTTCAGTAAACATAGACATTTTCTAATTAAAAATAATTCTACAGATGATTAAAAATGAGCCACTAATAATTGTGCTAAGCAGAAGGTGTAAAATCATTCCAGCCACCTTGCATGATCCTATCAACATGTATATGAGGAGAAGACTGGTGAAGCTATGCAGCAATTAGAATTTCTCTACTTGTAGGAATTGCTTGATTCATGAGGAGATTT
The DNA here is from genome assembly GCA_029593785.1 of Cabassous unicinctus. Classification (NCBI taxonomy): domain Eukaryota; kingdom Metazoa; phylum Chordata; class Mammalia; order Cingulata; family Chlamyphoridae; genus Cabassous; species Cabassous unicinctus. The sequence continues at coordinate 4,887 of JAQZBX010112604.1, read as the reverse complement.
CCCCTCTAATTCTAAGGAGAGTTAGAAGTGCCATGCTGCCTAGTACACCAAGTTATATTGGGGTGCCTCAGACAGAATTATTTCTGGAAATCTGAATGACTGTGAAAACGCTGTGTTGCATTGGATACTGTCACTCCCAAATTCTAGGCCATGTAAAATAAAAGAAAGCAGCATTTTCTGAAAATAGGATCTTTGCAAAAGTCATTAGTTAAACCTAGAATTAGGGTGGGTCCTAAATCCAATGACTACTGTCAGTATTAAAGAGGAAAGGACACAAGGTTACACATAGAGGAAGGAGGACCACGTGAAGACACTGAGGCTGAGACTGGAGTTATGTTGACACAGCAAAGGACAACCAAGGGCAACCGGTAGCAAGAATAGGCAAGAAAATCTTCTCCCCAAAGTGTTTGGAGGGAGTGTGGCCTTGCTAATGACTTGATTTTGAGCTTCTGGTCTCCAGAACTGGGAGAAAAAAAAATTCTATTGTTTTTAAGCTGCCCAGTTTGTAGCAATATGCCATGGCAGTCTGAGGAGACCAATACATGGACTATAGTTCTACATCTGGATGATTACTGAGGTGGCAAACCTGTGACCAAATTATGTACTCCCAATTCAGTGATGTTAGAATGACAAAAAGTTGAAGGCATATAAGGAATACCTCACAATGGACTTGGCTGGTATCCCATGGATTTTTGGCCACATGAGAATATGAAAGCTGGATCATTTCTCTTCCAAAATCTATTGCATGCTTGTAGTTCACTGTAGGAGTCCTTGAAAGCATGATTAGAAAGAATTGAAATGTGCCATACTTGAAAAGAAGATGCGCATAACTCCCCAAACTTTTCAAGTTTTTTATGATATTCATAGATAATAGAACAGGACTATAGTTCTTTCTACATCTGAATCTGAAGAGCACAGAGGTTAGCAAAAGGGGGAAGAAAGCCATAAAAGAGGAGTTTGGGGTATAGACTACTAAAGGGTCCAAAAGTATACATAGTTGGCCCCGCATCTGCAGAAGTTTTTAACATTGGAGGGTGAAACTGAATATTGCTGCAAGAAATTATGTAGACATTCACTGGGAAGCCTAGTAGATTGGGTGGAATCATATGCAATTACAACAAGGAAAGAACCGAATTGCTAACAATTTCTCATCAATGCTGTGGTCTCATACAACAAATACATTCACCCTTTTCTTCTCCCTCATCCCTGTCTTATCAATTCACTGGAGTACTAGAAGCTGTTAGTCAGTGACTGAGTATATATTTAACTGAGATTAGAGGTTTTAAATATCCAATTCCCTGATTTTTAATAAGGAAAAGATGCTATAGAACCTGATAGATATGGTCAAGGGATTAAAAAGGGGAAATCAAAACAACAAAGCTAAACACTAACCGAGAAAAACAACTTCATAGTTGTACATTCTAAAAGAACTTACAAATGTTTTATTTCATTACTTCAAAATCAGTTACACACTTAGCATTTATGTTATGGAAGTTATTAAGCAGAAGATTTGAATAATCCATTCTTAAATTATGCCCAAAGTACAAGAATTTACCAAAAAGAATGAGCATCTTATTTAGGGTAAACTGGTAGTATGTCTCCTATTTAATACATTGATATCTAAATTCCTAAAACACAATGTTTAGAGAAACTATTTACTTTACCTTCAGAGATATTCCTCTTTCAATGCTCTTCAAATTCTTACAAATATTTTAATAAAAAACTCTCTAATGTATACTAAAATAATAAATTAAATTTTCATTTGTTAATGATGGGTATTTTTCCATTCTGATAGTGGAACTCAGATAAGTTATATTAGAAGGAGCTACTATTTTAAGACAATAGAAAAAAGACAGTAGAAAAACAGGTATTAGACAATTTGAAACTATAAAAGTGCATCATTTAAAAAATATTATTAAGAGAATGTTTCCTGACAATATTTTGAAGATAATTAAGAGTTTAATATATTTTTCTTTAAAAAAATTGCCAACTGCTTCAGTAAATGATCCGCAAGAACATACAGGCATATTCCCACGTTTGGCTGAAAATATGTAGTCACTAATACTACATATAATCCAAAGACATTTATAATACACACATTTCAGTTTCATTTCAATACCATTACCTGGAAAATCCCATAGTACTAATTTCAAATTTCAAATCCAGTTTATATTTGACATCTCCACCTGAACACTCAAGATATCTCAAACATAACATGCCTAAATCAAGCCTGTGAGTGACCCTCATTCTCAAAAAATTGTCAAAATTCTCCATTCTGTAACAGCAGCAGATTACACCACCATTCACTCAGCCATGGATGACAGAAATATTGGAATTTCTTTGTCTGAAAGCTCTCTTGTCACATATATTCAAGCTATCATAAATTAATGACAACTTCACACCTGAAACATATGAAAAGCTATACACATCTCTCTGTCTCCACTGACATAGACCAAGCTGTCATCATTTCTTATCTTATAATTGACCTCCCTACATCCACTAAGATGGGCCTTTATCTGTTCCAAATACAGTCAGTGTGATAGTTTCAAAAGGTAAATTTCATTATACCACCCACATGTTTACGTGAACACAATATTTCCCATAGTTCTTAGGATAAAGGCCAAAACTATTAAGTTGGATGGAAATGCCTTGTCCAAGCCAGCACCTTTTTGTCTAACTAACCTCATCTAGTAAACTCTCTCTTTGGTCTAGTTTCAATGATTCTCTTTCCATTTCTTGAATGCTGCCCCATTACAGAGAAAATGCACGTATTGCTCCCTGCTCTTAGATCATCGACTCCAGCAACTATCCCTTCATCTAATTAATTCTTGCTCTTCTTGTATATCTCAGCTCAAAAATTATTTTCTTAAAACATCCCTTTCCTTCTGTGAGTACATCTTTTCTTATTATTATTTATCTTATGACAAATCAAACTTTTGTTTTTTTCTTAAGTTCCTTTCCAAATTTAGTGTGATTCAATATTGCATCTATTTGAATTTCTTAATTGCTATCAGTATTTGCACTAAATTGTAGATTCATGAAGACAAGGACCATATCTTATTTATTACAGTATTCCAGAACTTAATTCAAAGCCTAACAAGGATAATGAGAACAAATGATTGACATAGCTCTTTTCATATATTTTAGCCAATTTGTGAGCTCTTAACACATATTCCTTCTCCACTTGTAAGTGTCCCACAGATCTTGTACTTTCCCAAACTCTTTTTATACTGTAATACAATTAAGCCATTATGAGAATGTAATGTAGATCTTGACCTAGACTACTTTTCCTGACAAAGTCGTAAATAATAATTTTTTAAAAAGATTTATTTATTTATTTGTATTTATTTACTTTTATCCATTTTTAACCCCCCTCGCCCATTTTTGTTGTTTTTGTGTCCATGTACTGGGCAATTCTCTGTGTCTATTTCCTGTCCTCCTTCTCATCCTTTTCCTCCTGTCTTCACTGGAATTCAGCCCTGGGAACCTCTGATTTGGGAGAGAGGTGTTCTACCATCTGCAACACCTTAGTTCCTGTTTTTTTGGTGCATCTCATCTTAGTTCTCCCTTGTGTCTCTGTTCTGTTATGTCGTCATCCTACTGGATTGCTCGGCAGGGCCTGGCACTCCTATGTGGGGCCTGGCAGTGCACCCGCTTGTGCGACCTGGTAACCAGTGCATCTTATATATTTTTCTTTATTTTACTGGTGGGTCCTGGTGATAGAATCCAGGTCCCTCCACATGGGAGAGGGACGCCCAACATTTGAGCCACATCCACCCCCCATCAATAATAATTAGATAAAATATTTGTTTATCTCCTCCTATATGTTAGGCATTGCACTAAGTGTTTTACAAACTCTATCTCCTTTATATCTTACAAGATCACAATGAGGGATTTTTAATCTCCATTATATTGATGACAAAGAAAAGGAACAGAGAAGTCAAGAACTTGCCAATGGTTAAATGATTTGTAAATGATAGATCCAAACTCTAAAATATTATATTATGATATGTCTTTTTCCTTCAAACTACAGCTTTCTTTCCACTGTCCATTAGGGTCAACACTTAGAGATGGATGAATGGTATAACAGTTCACTTCCTGCTTGTTCCAGATACAGAGCAAAATCATTTTTAAAGTAAGCTCAATATTTTTATATTTCATCAGTTGTTCATAGGGAACCCCCCATACTGTCTTACAATAGATGTAGCAGAGAAGCATGCAGGCATCCGGAGAAGGGCTGGACTACATCTGTCCCAAACATGAGGATCTATAATGGAAGCATAGGATTTGGGAAGATGAACTGTAAGAATAATCTGGCTACGGTGATCAAAGTTTCTTAAACATAAAAAGAAAAAAATGACTAGAGAAGGTAAATAGAAAACACAGATGGAATATTCTTTATTTATCTGGTAGTATTCTGTTTAAATCCATCCACCTCCAAAATCAAGTAATCAATTTGCATTTGAAGTTTTATAAATTTGGTAGGAAATTAGAAATATTTTATACTTAAATTGTGCATTCTCCTGATACCCCGTCATGGATTAGAGGAAAGAAATCTATTATATTTACATTTGACTATGCTTTTGTTTCTAAATCTTTTATTAATTCTAATGCTTGAGTGGCAGTTTTCCAGTCTTTGTCACCCAAGAAACCATTGCCTCTTTGTTTTGTTTCTCACTGAGGAAACACACCTTCCCAAATCTCAAATGATGAGAACTTTGGCTCAAAGGTACATATATGACTTGATAAGGTCTAATCAAACTGACTCTTAAGGTTTTACTTGTGCAAATAAGATGGTGATAACTTTTCCATTAGACTTGAACTTGGGAAGATGTAACTGGAGCTCCTGAGGGCTGTATCACAAGGAAAGAGCTTACTTGACAGTAA
>JAQZBX010112603.1:0-10187 GCA_029593785.1 Cabassous unicinctus | reverse complement strand
CATTTATGGAATCTAAATTATATATATATTTATTCTTTTTAAATTATATATATATATATATATATAATTTAAAAAGAATAAATCTAAGCAAGTATGTAAAGGATTTGTACACAGGTATCTACAAAATGTTCCTAAAAAAATCAAAGAAGATATAAATATCTGAAAGGACATTCTGTTTTCATGGACTGGAAGACTAAATCTAATTTTGATGTTAATACCATCCAAAGAAATTTATAGATTCAATAGAATCCCAATCAAATTTCCAACAACCTTCTTTGTAGAAATGGAAAAGCCAATCTTCAAATTTATAAGATGGCCAAAGCCATCTTGAAAAAGAAGATGAATTTGGAGGACTCACACTTTCTGATATTGAAACTATTACAAAACCTAGTAATTAAAACAGCATGGTACTGACATATGGACAGATATATAGACCAATGGAATGGAATTGAAACCTCAGAAATCAATGCTCAAATTTATGGCCAACTGATTTTCATCAAAGTGGCAAAGACCACACATTTGGAGTAGAATAGTCTCTTCAACAAATTGTGCTGGGTAAACTGGACCTCTATTTGCAAAAAAAAAGGAGACCCCTTATGTCAAACCATAAACAGCAAAAAAAAATCAACTACTATATCAAAGACTTAAACATAAGAGCTAGAAGTGTCAAAGTCTTAGAGAAAAAATGTAGAAAGCATCTTCTGGACCTTTTGTTATGAAATGGTTTCTTAGAGTTTATACTCAAAGAATAAGCAGCAGAAGGGTAAATGGGACCTCATCAAAATGAAAAAACTTTGGTGCCGTATAGGAATTTATCATGAAAATAAAATAACAACATTCAAAATGGAAGGAAATACTTGAAACCACATATCCAACTTTAAAAGTTTAGTATCCAGAATATATAAAGGACTCTTTCAACTTAACAACAAAAAGACAAACAGCCCAATTTAAAAATGTGCAAAAGACTTGAATAGACATTTTTCTAAAGATGGTACACAAATGGCCAGAAAGCACATGAAAAGATGTTCAACATCATTAGCCATCAGGAAAAGGCAAATTCAAACTACTATGAGATACCAATTTATACCCATTAAAAAGACTCCCATTAAAAACACAGACAATAACAAGTATTGGAGAAAATGAGGAGAAATACCACTCATTCATTGCTAGTGGCGATGTAAAATGGAGTAGCTGCTGTCAAAGACAATTTGGCTGTTGCTCAGAAGGCTATGTTTAGAACTACCATATGACCTGGCAATCCCACTACTAGGTATATGCCCAAGCGTTTTGAAAGCAGGGACTCAAACAGATATTTGCACACCTATGCCCATAGCAGCATTATTCACAGGTGCCAAAAGATGAAAGCAACATTAATATAATATAATATAATATAATATAATATAATATAATATAATAAATATATAATATACATGTTGCTGCAGTTTACCCTGATCATCAAAAATGGCAAATAGTAACTTTGGATCCAAACTTAGGGAAAACAAGAGGTCATATTGGGGATGTGTGTTTAGCTCATGATAGAATCACACAATCTGGTATCAAAGATATTTTTTCTAATGTGAGGACTTGCTACATGATGAGAAACAGTACATGGAGATGGATGAAGGCTCTAAATATTCAAGTACATTGCTCTGAAACCGCAGTGCAAGTCTGTCTTCATCAACCCATAGCATTTGAATCTAAAATCCCCCCTCTATAGCAATTCCTTACAATACCACCTGGGTCATCTTGCTCTTCCTACCACAGCATGGAAGAGATGACAGTGCTGTATGGGCCTAATAATGCAAATTCAAAATGTATCAAGGAAAACTGACAGAGCTAAAAAGAGAAAGTGAAATAGACATATCTACAATACTAATGTGAGAAAATATTCCATTAATAATATGTCAGAATAAGCAGATAAGAAGTCAGTAACATCAAAAAAGCTCTGGGCAACAATAAAAAAATAGACTTAAATGATACAATTCGAGCACTGTACACAACAAGGAAAACCCATATGAGAAATTGATCTTATGTAGGCCCATAAAGTACAACTCAACAAAGGATAAAATATTTCAGTGTATATTATCTGGCCAAAGTAGAAGTCAGCAACAAATTAGAGAAAAATAAACAATAATTTAAAAAAAAATTATCCACTGTTTTGAAACTGAATAATATACTACTAAATAATCAATAAGTCAAAAAATATTTAAATTAAATTCAGAAATAAATGATACCATTTAAGGTTGCATCAAAAAATCAAAATCATAGGAGGAAATAAAAGAAATGATATGTAAAACGTCTGCAATTAAAACTATAAAATATTATTGAGAGAAATGTAAGAATACCTAAGTAAATGGAGAGCTATACCATATTTATAGATTAGAAAATTTAATATTTCAAAGATCACAACTCTCTACTATAAATTGTCACTACATCGAAGGTAATCACAATCAAAATTTCAGCATTTTTTTAAATTGAGAAGCTTATTCTCAAAGAAAGGTAAAGGTCTGTGAGTAATTAAGGCAATTTTGGAGAACTAAGCAGGTAGACACTATGTATCAAATGTTCAGTCCTCTAAAAAAGTCATAGTGACCAAGACAGTGTGGCATTTTTGACATATAGACAAATTGAATAATGGACCAACAGATTAGAGTCTGGAATATGCAGATGATTCCATGCAGTCCTTCCAGGATGACAATGAATCATCCTTCCAGGATGACAATTTCAAATGGGAAAAATTATGTTGATTCTTATTTCACAACACATAAAATTAAATTGTAAATGGATGCAAATCTAAATGTGAAAGGTAAAAAGAAAAAATATTAGGAGAAAACATAGGTGGCAGTCTGCATGGCTTTGTTTACCGAAGGATATACAAAGTGGTAAGTGTATGAAGAAAAAGAAAATGAATTATTTTAACACTGTTATTCATTAATAGACATTATTAAGAGAGTGAAAAGACAACCCAATGGGTTTGACAAGAGGTTTGGAATATAAATGCCCAACAAAAAATGCATATCTACAATAATATAATAAATTTTTATGTCAATAATTTATAAAGACAGTCATAGAAACATGGTCAAAATTGTTAGACTATGCACTTCATAGAGCTATCCAAATAGTCGATATGAAAAGTTGTTGAACTTTGCTAGGACTCATGAAAATACAAATTAAATTTATAATTGTAATAATACCTCATACCCACACAGAATGTATGTCTAAATTGAAAGGATGTGATTTATGGAGCACTGTAATTCTCATTATTGCTAGATGGAATGTAATTAAGTAGGTTTAATATGGGAAGTTTTTTCTGTGACTCAATATTGAGAGATCATTTGAAAGTTAATGAATTTTGATTAAATAACAGCAAAAAATAATTTATATGGAAAAAAGTGATAATCAGGGAAATATATTAAGTTGTTTACATTTTATACCTTTTTTACTATATTAAAATGAAATTTTTAAAAAGCATTACTTTATTCTTTTTAATTTTCAACTTCAACTCACAACTTAAACCAAAAGATTTTAGAAACCAAGTATAAAAACACCAATAAATGAGTAAAAAAAAATAGGCAATGGGAAGCAGGTGTGGCTCAATGGATAGAGCTCCCGTTTACCATATGGGAGGCCCCGGGTTCACTTCCCGGGGCCTCCTTGTGAGGGCAGGCCAGCCCACGCAGCATGGTGGGCTGATGCAGCAAGACCTCACAGCAAGGGGGAGATAAGCAGACACAGAAAAAACACACAGCAGATGGACACAGCAAACACAAGCAGCAAAGGGGGCTGAATAAATAAATAAATAAATCTTAAAAAAAAAATAGGCAAAGGAATTGAAGAGACAGATAATTTAAAATATGGAGAAAATGTGTCTTAAATATCTGAAAAAATATAGTCAACCTCATTCATAATAAAAATCTCCTGATTAAAAGTATAATGAGGTTTACACAAGTGCCACATTTGACAAAACTTTCTTATGACATGGCTATTGGAAAGCAAGGCTGCTGAGAGTACAAAACTGTATAGTTCTATGGAGGAAACATTTTCATATATATGAAAATTATAAATGCATTTCCAATTTGTCACTTCAACTTTTAGAATTTATACTACAGATATGCCTGCTCAAATCCAAATTGATGTATTTGGACAAGGTTACTCAAGGCAGAAAAAATAAGGAACTGACTAAAGGTAAGGAGAAAATATAATGATATGAAGTAAAAATTAAAATAGGTATAGAAGAGTTATAGATTATGTTAACTTCCATTTAAGCCTGTGAGGTAAATTATATACATTCTATTTGCTTGTAACTATTTGTTTATATATAATTAAATACTATAAAACATGTAATTATATCTGAACAATATCTAGGAAATACATTAAAAAGTAAGGCTAAAAGGGAATACATGACACAAAAATACATGACACACTTATTAGAAGACAATACAAATTAAATAAAAATGTTATGGGTACAAAACAATTTACAGGCAAACAATTGTATAGTTTGTCAAATATCAATATATAAAAATTACATGTTTTTCAAATAAAGCATGCTTTATAAAGGGAAGTTGTGATATTTAAATCTTGGCTCATGTGCTCTCTCTCCCCTTTCCTGAGGCCACTACATATTTGAATGTTCTATCTGTATTTCCTGGTGAGTCTTCAACTGTAAGAAGGAATTAAGTGCTAACACATGGTATGACATGGATGAATCTTTAAGAAATTATGTTGAGTGAAGCGAGCCAGGCATTGAAGGATGAGTAGTACATGACCTGACTAATATGAATTAAGGAAATGAGCAGTCTCAGAGAGCTTTTGTCTATAAGATAGGTTTACAAGAAATAGAAAGACAAGAGAAGGTTGTGAGCCATCACCCATACAGATGCAATCTATGGTAAAATGTTAGAGTGTAGTTGTGTAATGAAGGGATAGGACAGGAGGATATTGATATTATCAGGTTGTGTGGTGCATGGTTGACAGGTGAGTAGATTGGAAAGGGTGGGTTAGAAGGTCCAGGATACTGGGGAGAGTGTTGCGAGAGGGACCAGGTGAACACTGGGGACTTGTGGGTATGAGGTTGAAAGTACAGAGGTGGGAATGTTCTTTTGGCAATATGACAAGGAAGGGTCACTGCTTTAAGGTGTTGGTTGGGGGGGCATTCAGGACAAGGTGCACCTGGAGCAAGCTTCTAGGGAGTATGTGAGAGTTCGTTCTGTCATAATGTGTTGTATCAGAGGGTGGAGAGCCACATAATGAGTGGGAAGGAGCTGGACTCCCATCTTTAGGAGGACCAATTTGTTCAGAAATACACAGGTGGGAGTCTCTCAAGAGCAAGGGCAGTTCCTAATAGGGGAGGACAAACCAGTGTGTCAAGACCTCTTGTTGCATGTAATTATGAATCTTATCATCTAATGAGTCAAGTCAGGGGATCATCGTGGGCCGCGGGGGGATGGGATGGCAGGAATAGAATAGATCAAACAGGGGGTGTTTAGTGGTCAGTGGGAATGGTCTTCATTACCATACAGTGATGGACAAAGGACATGGTAAATATCATCCAAATTTATAAAAGTATATGGTGTAAAATGTAAACCATGATGTAAACCATTGGCAATGTTTAGTAGCTATGTTTCACTATTTGCATATCAGTTATAACAATGCTACCATCCACATATTAAAAGGTGTTAATATGGTGGGGGGGAGAGGAAAGGGGGAGGATGTTGGGTATATGAGAGTCTCCTGTATCTGGTGTGTGACTTTGCTGTGACCTAAAACTTCTTTGAAAACAAAATGAGAAATAGTGAGACACTGTGAAATGAGAGGGGGAAGATGCCACAGTAAAGACTGGACAAGAAATATTTCAGTGATGAAAGGCAAAAGATAAAATTTTCTTTTTTACTTTTCATTTTGTAAATATCCCAATTTTTTCATTATATTTTATTTTTAGTTTTTAAAAAAATTATTCATTTTATCTCTTACGTTTAAACTTATCATTATTATTTCATTTTCCTATTAATTGTATTCAGCTATTGTAATGGCTTCATCTTTGAAGAAGGTTTGGATTACAGAAGGGGTGGGGGATGATCGTTGGTGTGAGGTGTTAGGGATGGGGGTGGTGCATGGGAGGAAGTTCACCTGAGTATAAATATAAGGTATATAAAAGTGTCCAAATGGTCACGGGGCATTGTCACAGTGGGTGGTGAAACAATAACTGAGAGAATACTGAATTCCCATCCTGGAGAGCTCTGCCACATTCTCTAAGGGGGCAGCAACAGTCCCCCAAGTGCAGGGGCAGTGACTGGCGAAGGAGGATGATTTACTGATGGGCCCTCAATATTGATGACTAGCCTTATGAGTCTTTGCTCTGGAAATTGAAACTTAGCCTGTTCTTATGGGGTGCCTAAGAGTTGCCTCCTGAGTGCTTCCTTGTTGCTCAAATGTGGCCTCTCTCTAAGTCAAACTCAGCATATGAATGCATTACCTTCCTCCCAGTGTGGAACATGACCCCCGGGGATGAGCTTCCCTGGCACCGAGGGATCGCTATCAAGCACTAACTGGCAATGCGACTGGAAAAAGACCTTGAATAAAAGGAGGAAAAGGTAAAGACAAATGAGCTTGTATCGCTAAGAGACTTCAAAATTAGTCAAGAGGTAATCCCAGAGGTAATGCTTATGCACATCTCATAGAATTCCAAAGTGGATATCACCCCAAATAGTCAGTCTCCTGAGGCATCTGGAGAAACTCAGGTCCTCTGTCAGGGCGGATAGCTCCGGAGTTTGGTGACTTGCCAGTGGGTCCTACTTTGGAGTTTGTGTGCCTAAGAGTGACCAGAGTTTGACTCAACTATGCCTTCCCTGCTCATGGCTCATCTGTCCCTTCTATTTAAACTTATACTTGGTGCTGGAGTTTGTAGGTGTACATCCAGAGACTTGAGTCTTTGGGCTGTCTGTGTGCCAGCTGGCCCAGAACCTCGGAGGAGCAGCAACTCCTACTCTACAGCTCATTGGACTCACCCGGGGCAACTGGTGGGGAGATGATGATGGACAACGGCCATCCCAGGAAGTGGAGATTGTCTGCAGCTGCAGGCAGGGTAATTCCATCCATCTTCCCTATGAGATATAAGGCCCCTCTCAATTGGAGGTAGAGTAGACATCACTATCCCAAACTCCTCAGGATGGGGGAAAGAGCTATGGACTAGAGTGGACTTACTGGTATGCTGCTATAGACATTTTGTGATTCAAGCAATGGAAGAAATTACAACATTAATATGGAGCTACTGGCCACTGGAGGCTCTGGGGACAGGGAGAAGGAAAAGCAGTTGTAATACAGGCCTTTTTCAGGACTTGGGAATTGTCCTGAGTGACATTGCAATGACAGTTACAAGCCATTTTATATTATCATATAACATGCAGAACTGTGTGGAAGAGAGTGTGGTCTACGATGTGAACTATGGTCCATGCTTAATGGCAAAACCCAGGGTGTGTTTATCAATTGCAATTAATATGCCACACTAATAAAGGATGTTTATGTGGGAGATTTGGGGAGGTGTGAGAGGTGGGATGTATGGGAATCCCTATATTTTTTGTGTAACATTTATATAATCTAAGTATCTTTAAAAATAAGAAATAAAAAAATGTAAAGAAAAAAAGAATAAATGATGTCATGAAGCATATGACAACATGATGAACCTGGAGAAAATTGAGTGAAGCATGCAAGACACAAAAGGATATATACTGTATGATTTTGCTATTGTGAACTAAATATATTGTGTAAACTCATAGAGCCAATAATTAGAATATAGGTCACCAGAAAATAGAATGAGGTTAAGAGAATGGAAAGGTGATATTTAATCTGTACAGAATTGGTACAAACACTGTTTGTAAATTTTTGGAAATGAATAGAAATATTAAAAGTATGTCTTCATGTTTGTAAATAGTCATGCTAATATATGGGTATGATGGTGATTGAAAACGAAAGTCCAAGGTAATGTATATTACTAGAAAGAAAGCTAATAAATATCACATGGGACTGAATATCATAGTGAAATATGAGTATGGGTAATATTGTATATATAAGACTGTATTTCTTTGAAACTGAACAAAAGTATGTTTATGTTGCAAGATATAAATATCAGGCAAAAATACAATAAAAGCAAATTATGGAAAGTAGTGTATACTAATATTTTAATAATCTTACATTAAGCATAAAAACAGGAAATATACTAAGTAAAAGAAACTAGACAAACAGTACTACATATTGTTTGACTCCATTGATGCAAAATGTATATGCATATAAATTAGAGAGACAGAAACTGAACAGCAACTATGTACAGCAGAGGAAGGATAGAGAGATTGAGAAGTGATCATTAAGGGATACAGATATTTTATTTGTGTTTGTTTATTAGTATTATTACTGGAATAATAAAAATGCTCTAAGAATAATTGAAATAAATGCACAACTATATGATTATACCAAATACCATTGATTGTATACTTTGGATGGATTGTATGGTTTATGAATATGTATCAATAAAATTGATTTTATATATATATTTTTTCTTGAGTATTTTAGCAAGGATACAGTGTGTTCACACATAAGAAATCCAAATTGGACAATACATGGAAAAAAGATGTGGAATTTACTACTAATAACATACATAGAAAGCCCTAGAGACCACTCAGAGTCCAAACCCTGTGCCCTACTTCCTCTTTGAACACTCTCCTGAAATCTTTTGATATTTGAAATCCCAACCAAGGCAGCCAACGCAGAGAGCCAAGCAAGCCCCTTGTTCATTATGCTTGAAACAACACAAAATAAATCCCACCTGTCCTAAACCCTCACCTAAATGTGGACAAACCAGTGAGTAGAACTCAAACTAACTTCCTTTTTATGTTGGAAAAAGGGTTTTTATCCCTATGTCACCAAAAGTACTTCGGTTCTTGCAAATGATGTGGCTTCTTTTGCAGCAGCAAAACCTTGGTGTCCCGAATAAAATGCTGTAGCCTGCAAACTTGACTCTGATTTGTCTTTTGACAATACTATCTTCCAACGTCATCAAGGAGAATATTGTTTAGGCAGAAATTTTTAAAGAAGAAAAGAATTGTCTTCAATTCCTTAGAGAATCACAGGGTTTGTGAACTTGGTTACAGTGGTCTATTCTCAATGTCATCGGTTCAAACAATAAAATTATTTAAACTAATTCAGTTTTACTTCTGCCTTCCTTGGGAACTCTATGCCATTCTATCCAGTTGTCTCTGAGAAGAAACTCCTCTTTCTATTTGCATCCAATATTAACTAGCTTCTATATCAATTAAAATATTAATTGTTGACAGTACAAATGTCAACAGGTTGTGTATATGCATTGCATGTGATGTGCCACATTAATGAAAGATGTTTATGTGGGAAGTTATGGGAGGTGTGGGAGGTGGGGAACACGGGGATCCCTGTAATTTTTGTGTAACATTTATGTAATCTAAGCATCTTTTAAAATATTAAAAAAATAAATAAATGAACAAAAAAATAGTGTTGATTTTTATTGGGACTGCATTAAATCTGTAGTTTAGTTTGGGTAGGATAGACATCTTCATGATTTTTAGTCTTCCTATCCATGAACAAGGAATATTCTTCAATTTATTTAAGTCTTCTTTGATTTCCTTTAACAGAGTTGTGTAGTTTTCTGTATATAAGTCCATTACTTCTTTAGTTAAATTTATTCCTATGTATTTGATTCTTTTAGTTACTATTGTAAATGGTATTTTTTCTTGATTTCCTCCTCAGATTGCTCGTTATTGGTGTTTAGAAATGCTGCTGATTTTTGAGCATTGATCTTATAGCCTGCGACTTTTCTGAACTCCTTAATAAGTTCTAGAAGCTTTGTTGAACATTTCTCAGGGCTTTCTGTGTATAGGATCATGTCGTCTGCAAATAGTGAAATTTTTACTACTGCCTTTCCAATCTGGAGGCCTTTTATTTCTTTTTCTTGCCTCAGTGCTCAAGCAAGTACTTCTAAGACAATGTTAAGCAGGAGTGGTGATAGTGGGTATACTTGTCTTGTTTGCGATCTTAGAGGGAAAGCTTTTAGAATTTCACCTTTGAAGATGATGTTAGCTGTGGGGTTTTCATATATACCCTTTATCATGTTCAGAGAATTTCCTTCTATTCCTACCTTTGCAGTGTTTGTATCAGGAAAGAGTGTT
>JAQZBX010112602.1:0-10177 GCA_029593785.1 Cabassous unicinctus | reverse complement strand
TAAATTGTAAACTATACTGTAAACCATTGACAATGTTTAGTAGCTACGTTTCACTATCTGTATAACAGTTATAACAATGCTACCACCCCCTCCCCAAAAAAAAGGTGTTAATATGGGGTGGGGAAGGGGGAGGGAGGTTGGGTATATGGGAATCTCTAGTATTCCGTGTGTGACTTTGATGTGACCTAAAACTTCTTTGAAAATTAAATGAAAATTTGGGAGACACTGGGGAATGAGAGGGGGAAGGTGTCATGGTACACACTGGACATCTGATAATGCGGTGATAAAAGGAGAAAAAATAAAAATAAAAAATAATTTAAAAGCTGTGCTAAAAGGACTTGGTGAAGCTGAGAGTATCCTAAAAATAACTTTGGCTTCATCTGAGAGTATGCATCATGGGTTGGTTATTTTTAGGCAGGTCAGAAAACACCTAAAAGGTCTTTATCCATAAATATGACTACCCTACCTGACTGCCGGTTAGTTAGTAAATTTTCATTTCCTTTCAGTCTGCTTCTCGAGTATGCATACACAGTTTCTTGGCATCCAAATGAAGTCGAAGGGACAGAGGGGCCGGAAGATTCACTTAGCCGTTTCTGCCATATTTTCAGTAAGGAGTAGGTTGAAAGAAATAATTCCAATGTAAAGAAAGATTTGGGACAAGCTGCCAATGAATTTTTGTGATAGAATGATAAATTTTAAATTCGTTTCACGTGTTCTGAAATCTTTATCCTAGTGGTCTCTGTGACATGCCACATTCTTTACTTTCAAATATTAGATGTTAGACTTAGAAGGAATCTAATAGATCATTTGGGCCATCTCCCTTTTCAGGTATAAATCATGAAAAGGAATCATTTGACTGATTAAGACTAGCACTCCTAAGCCTAGATGTAAGTAATTTTGTAAACTTGATGAGATAACTTGTTTTTATGCTGTTTTTATACTTAAGCATTTTAACACATACTTGCTTACACACAGCAACACTACTGTAGGTGGAAAAAGAGGAACTTAGAAATGTTATTACTTTTCTGAATTTTTACTGCTGATAAGTGGCAGAGGTGGGATTGAAAACCAGATCTAATGTTTTTTACAAAATACTATGCTGCCTTCCTATCAAGATGCCTCATCTTTTTGAACTGTTGAAACTACCATAAACAGCTCCTGGTTATATAATTCACTTCCTTGTATGTAAGACATTGCTTTTCAGAACATCCCTGTATTAGGATACAGGTTTCATCTACTGTAACAAAGACCCAAATATAACTTAGGCTGGATAGAGAAGTTTCTTAATAGAGTATAAACTGTTGGGGGCTGATAGGCCAATTCCTCAGTGCCTTATATTTTGTTGCTCTGCAGTACTCAAAATGTAGGTTCCTTCTCGTGGTCCAAGGTGAATTTTTCAGCTCTTGTTCACATCTGAACCCAAAAGAGAAAGAAAAAAGAAAAGGACAAGGGCAGGACATGACCATTTCTTTTAAGAGCATGATCTGCCAGAGGCACACATCACTTTTCTTATCCAGAATTGTCACATGGCCTAATCTAACTGCAAGAAAGATTTTAATATGTTTTCTTTAGCTATGTGGGTTTGTGCATAAACTCCAGCCACCCTGTTATTCAAGGAAGAAGGGAAGGGTGACTCGAAATAATCAGTAGCCTCTTCCACAGCCATCAAGAGATAATTGATTACCCTATGGCCTTCTCGCACTGTTTTCAGAAAAAAGACTTGGTAAATTTTCCATCATACTCAGAATAAAAATCCAGAGTTGTTAATCCCAGCCTTCAAAGCCCTATTGATCTGATTTCTACCACCTCCTCACTGCACTTCCATAAAAAATAGTACCTCTGAGCCACTCTACTAACCTCTTATGCAGTTTTATTTTTCTTCATAACATTTATCACTATTTATTATATATTTTGTTTCTTGCTCGTCTCCCGCACTAGAATATAATCTCTGTGAAGGCAGAGACTTTGAGTTGATTGCTGCCTTCCCAAAGCCTAGAAAAGCACATAGTAAAAACTCAGTAATTGTGACATGAGAAAAAACTCAGTAATTGTGACATGAATGAATGTTCTTTCTCCCAACCCAGACACTGATTTGAGCATATTTTTTCCAGTAATCATTGTTATTTACATGAACTATGAAACAAGGCACTACTACATGCTAGACAGAATAAAAAAGATGCCTGCATTTGATTCCACTCAAGAAATATAATCTACCAGGTGCTATAAAGTGAACCACAAGAAACATTTTGAAGTGTATATAGATTAAATACTATGGTAATTTAGAATGGATGAAATCTACCTGGGATCTGGGAAGGCTTCTTGAAATACAGAATTTGGATATTAACAGCGGGCCTTCCAGAAAGGGAACAGAACATACACCAGGCTGCATGGGGGTGTTTTATAGGAAGTGGTAAGGTGTTCATTATGGTTAAAGCATACATCCAATTGCCAACCGATTAAAGACAATTTGGTCATGCACAACTCTTAGAGGTTTTTTTGTTTAAAAAAAAAAAAAAGTTTAATGTGGATGAGAGTTAGCTGTTCCCCCACAACCTTGGTAATGTGTTACAATGAGTATTCTGCCACTCATATAGACATTTGTGGAACTTCACCAGCAGGCAAAAACTTAATAAAATCTATTGTAAACATTATGAAGTTGTAGCTCTATATCCTTTTGGGTGATTTGACCACACTTTATCATGAAAGGTTTACTCGTACCAGATGCCATAATATTCTAGAGACAGGATTATGATACCCTTTAAGTGGGTATCAAGCAACCAAAGTCGTTAGACCCAATGATTGGTCACAGGACTGCTGGGGATTCAAGCGTTGAGAACCATCCCTAAGGGTAAAGGCTATTGGCCTTGCTGATTCTTACGCCAGGTTCAGGAAATAAGTTTGGGGTGGGGGGTGGGGCGTTGTCTAAGAAATTTTAGCCAATCTATTAATACATATCTTGAATACCTTTAATTTCTCAATGAGTCCATTTTTAACATGTTGTTTACAAGCCATCAGTTTAATAAAAAAACCCATCAGATTGGGGGGGTGGGGGGGTGGGGGTGGGGAGTGCAGATATGAGAGAGATACTAAAAGAAAGTAGATGAATAATAAAGCCTGAACTGTCACTTTGCTAAGAATAGAAATAGTGAAGGGAAGAGCAAGTGCAAGAGCTATTTATATGTAAAAAATATAAACATATTAATATTTTCTACATTTGTGTAATGGTTGGTCTTCCACACATCTCCTTTAATTTTCACAGAAACTTTAGGAAACAGGAATTATCTCCACTGAGGAAGAAGGTTCAGAGAGATTAAATTGATTTGTCCAAAGTCACAAAGCTAGTAAATGCTAGATTTAGCAAAGGCAGGCAGTATCCTACATTGAAAAGAGCCTAGGGAATGGCAAAACTCAGTAAGTTGGGCAGCTTATGCTGAAAAATACACATGCATTGTTGGTGAGTGTAAAATTGGTACAACCTTTGTGTTGAGCAATTTAACAATATGTTTTAAATAAGCATCACCTTTGACCTAGCAAATCCACTTTAAAGAATTTATCCTACCTATATTCTCTCACATCTATTTCATGTGTGAGAATATTCAGTTCAATATTGTTTGAAATAGCAATAAGTTCAAACTGGTTAAACTATGATGCAAACATCCATTTAATGGAATATTGTGCACCTGTTAAAAAGAAAGAGGATGCTCTAGATGTACTGCTATGATCAGATCTCCAAGTGATATTAATGAAAACAGCAATGTACAGAATATATATATGTTACCATTTGTGTTTAAAATTTTTTAAAAATGTATACATGCAGACATACATGTAGGTAGATTTTCTATCTCTTGAAGGATACAAAGAAATTTACTAACAGTGGTTGCCTCTGGGGAAAGGAACTGGGTAACTAAGGAACAGGGATGGAAGGAAGATTTATCTTTCACCATTTACTTTTTTGTATCTTTTCAATTATGTACCTTATATTACCTAATTTTTTCATCCTTTTTTGGTTGTTGTTTTAAGGAAAAGAGCATGGGCTTTGGACTCAAAGAGAATTTGATTCTGCTTCTTAATTAGCTATGTGACCATGGCCAAGTTATTATTTTCTAACTTAATGTGACTACATTATAGAACATGAAAAATAAAAGTCTCATGAAGTCAATGCTCAGACAATCACTGTAAAACTTTGGTATAATTCCCTCTGGTCTTTAAAAAAAAAACTTTATTCCAATTACAAAGTAAACAATTTAATTTTTAAATGCATTGCAAAATTCATCAGCTAATGTGTAAAGAATTGTAGCATAATAAAACTTGGCTGCTCTTTTCCCCCAGTTCCTGGGCAGGAACCTCTATATCCTTTAAATGTACCATGGTAAAAATGTTTTTTTCCATGGTGGGCCTGGAACTACACTTGATCATATGCTAAGGAAAAGAGAGAGTAGGGCCAGCCATACATGTAGTCTTGGGATGGGGGCTGACCACACCAGAAAGACCAGTCATGTAATTAGGGAGTTGGGACTTTCATCTGGGTCTTGTCAGCCAAACCTACCCAACTTCTGGGTGTTAATCATGCCTATAAAATGAAACTCCATATAAACCAGGGGCACTTGAAGCTCAGGTGAGCTTCCATGATTGATAAGATACATCACTGTGCAGGGAGGGTGACACGTTCTGACGGTGTGTGGAGAAGACACAGAAGCCTGATTTTGAGACCCTCCCAGATCTATGCCCTATGCATTTCTTGATTCTCCTGATTTGTATCCTTTTACCATAAAATAAAGCTGTAATCATAAGTATAGCACTGTCAGTGAGTTCTGGGAGCCATTTCAGGTATACTGAACCTGAGGAGTAGGTGGGAATTCTCAAATTTGTAGCCAATGGATCAGGAGTGTGGGTGGCCTAGGCCCCGGAACTTGCAACTGGTGCCTGAAGGGCAATTTTGTAGAGGATTGCCCTGTACCTGTGCAGTCTGACTTAACTCTAGGCAGAGTTGAAATTGAATTGAATTGAGTTACTGCAGTATTTGCCGTTGGTGTTGGAAGTTGATGGAAGTTTTTGCAACCTTTATATAGGTATAATGATTTATCAATGAAGATTTCGAATAGTGAGTAGAGAAAAAGAGCTTATGTATGTGTTTATTGTTCAATAAGTGCACTGTCTTTCCCTGTTTAAGTGCTGGAACCATCTCGTCTTCCTGCAAATGCACCACCGTTCTTGACTAATATATCCCACCCTGAGAAAAAACTAGCAACACTATTATTAAAGTACCATAGTTCTTCAGTATTTGTTTGTATTGAAGCAATATAGGTTATCTTGCCTATGCAGTCCTTGAGTACTATTTATTTAATGCTGCTTACGTTATTACTCTTAACAGTGCATCATCCAGTGACTTCCAATGACACTGCAAAGATTGTTATTGTACTTCATTGATGATGAGGACACATGCAAGTCTAATTCAGAGTATGCAGAAAATGTGAATCATAATTTATTTTCTCCTTATGTTAAATTAACCATTGAAATTTTATAGCATAAATATAGAACAGTATATTTTCCAACAGTTCCCTCTCTTAAGCTCTTTAGGCTGTAATCACTGCATTTCTAGACCATCTTCTCTTTCAATGTTGGCCACACACCCTGCTTTTTACACACTACCAGGAGAGAGAAGGATAAGCAAGGAGCCCAAAACAGGATGGGAAGAGCAGCTCCATTTGCGCAAGAAATGTCTATCCCTCCTCCTGCATGACGTAAGACCAGCTTTGAAGAGCACAATGTCAAAAGAGGACAAGAATTGAAAGGGAGCATTGGAATTGTGAAGCAAAAGTCTTAAAAAGCCCTCAGAAGGAAAAACCCGGCCACCCCCAGAGAACTGCCTGACTTGCACATGGAAAGTGTGGAAAAAGTGGGGTGAATGTTCGGGTGCCCATGGTGGGGGCAGGGTAAAGGAAGCCTGCTATCACTCATGCTTTACTTGAGTGCTGTAAACCCGAGGCAGCACCAGCATCAGAAGATAGACCAGAGAATCCCACAAACAGAGCTCATGCACACAGGCTCAGAGGTGAACCATAGGTAACCCAAGGCCCTGAGCTCATCCTGTGTCTAAGTGAGAGTCACCCAAAATCGGCATGTCAACCAACACCACTCTGATGGCCCAGTGTCACACAATCCTGGAAAAGTTTATACCATATCCACGAGAGAAAGTGATCCTCACTTTCCACACTGTCCTCCTAGAACCAGGGCCCCATCAGCACAAGTTCCAGAGTCCCCCAGGGACTCTGGTTGACCCCACACATGGAGTAAGTAGAGGGTTGCAATGTGCCAGAAAAGAGAAATGGGATTCAGGGCCCCTGCAGGTCCCAGTTTGGACTTGGAGCACTCTAGTGCTGGCCTTGGTCAGTTCTGATATCAGAAGGGGATCTGGAAAATTTAGAGGAAGTTATTCTAAAATAGAGGGGAATTTTCATGCCCTGGGCCCAGGGGAAAGACCCCACTTGCAAGCTGCCTAAAGTGACATAGACATTGGGACTATTGAATTGAAGAGAACTTAATATCTATGTTAAGTGACTATATTGTTCAGTCTCTGTTATGGTAGTACAATCATATTGTAAGTAATATGCTCCCATATACTGGATATTATAGTCTTTTCAATTTTCACAGATCTGATAAAAAAAAAATGGTATTTTATTTTTGCTTTAATTTGAACTTTTTATTTAAATTAGTGAGATTGAGGCTATACTTATGTTTCTCAGTCATTTTTATTTTACCTTGAATTGCCTATTCATGTTCTTTGCCCACTATTTTCTACTAGGGAGTTTTTTTACACATTGGTTTTTAAAAATAAATGTGTGGGTGGGTGTGTGTATGAAAGAAAGTAGCCATTTGCCCATGATATAAGTTGCAAATATTTTTCCAGATATATCTTTTGACTGTGTTATAGTGCTTTTTTTGTTCTAGATAAGATTTGTAGTTTTTTGCATGTGTGTGTTTTAATTTTTTGTCAGATTTTTTTCATTCTGTTTTATTTCATTTTTAGAAATTCATGTCTCATTCTTGAATTATTTGAATATTTACTCATAATTTCTGATATTTTTCTGGATTTGCTTTTATATTTAAATCTTTGTTTTGTCTATAATTGATTTTTTTTTTAAAGGAAATATAGGGATTGAACCTGGGACCTTTTACATGGGAAGCAGGCGCTCAACCACTGAGCTATACCTGCTCCTCTCTAATTGATTGTGATATAAGGAGAGGGAGGGATCAAGCTTCTCCCACTCAACCCCCACCACCCCATATAGTAAGCAGTTATGCCAATAAGATTGAATAATCCATCTGTTTCCCCCTGGTTTAAAATTCCACTTTTATCATATATTAAACCCCTTTAAAAACAAAACAAAACAAAAAAAACCCTTTAGCATGGGTTACATTGGTCTATTCTACAATATTTTAATTACTCTTACTCTACAGTACATATTCATGCCTTGTGGATGAAGGCCACCCTTTTTAATCTATCAGAATTCCCCAAGCTATTTTCCTATGGTTGAGTTTTGCAAGTGAATTTAGACTTATTATGGCATTCTAAAAACATGCTTAATGAGAGTTAGTTTGGGATTGCATTAATTTATAGATTAAATTTTTAAAACTGACATTTATATAATATTGAGCCTTCTCATCCAACTGTAAGATTTGTCTTTCCATTAGGCACATGTCCTGTATCCCAAAAGATTTATGGTTTTCTTTGCAAAAGTACTGCATTTTTCTAATCAAGGATATTTCTAGGCATTTCACCAATTTTGGTTTATTGTTTTTGCTATTGTGAAAGGGAAAATATCAAGGTCATAATATATTCTATTTTTTGATCAATAAGAGAGCTTTTATATTCCCCCATCACATGAAGTTTTTAGTGACATTTCATTGAATTGATAATTTACATTGGAGCATACAATGAAAATTTAACTCATGTGAGCTCATTTCCAGTGGTCCATTCATAAAAATTGATATGAGTTCACAAACTCCAGAAAAATTATTCAAAGCCTTGAAGATATTAAAATATGGGTAAGCCAAAAATATTAACTAACATGTAAAACATTACCCAAACTGCTGATATATTTTCAAGATAATTATGCCTATTGTCATAAATTACACAATACTAGGATATGGATGAGTGTGGAAATATTTGTTCTATTATTTAAAACCTGCAACTGAGACTGCTGGTCAACCAAGATAGCAGCATGAGATTCTCCATGGTTCTGTTTTCCACAGTCTTTGAACAATTAGCAAAAACTGGCAGAGCCATCTTCCTCAGAGCTCTGGGAAACAATTAAAAAGTCACAGTAATTGTATGAGTCCCAAATAAAGAAAACACAAATGTAAAATGCTAGGATAAGGTGGTAAGATGGCAGGGTAGGAAGCTGCAAAAATCAGTTCCTCCACCAAAACAACTATTGAACTGGCAGGAATTGTCTGAATCAAATACTTTGAAATTCCAAAGTCTAGTGGAACACTGTGCAGCATCCAGGGGGGGAATGAGAAGAAGAAGCTGTTACATTGCCATAAGTACCAGTGAGTTTTACCCTCTCTAGCAACAGCTACCATTCCCCTTCCCCCAGCCTCATGACAGGCAGCAGTGGGGACTGGAGCTTGGGCTCCTGGCACAGCTTGCTGGTGCCAGGATGTGTCATACAGACAAAGTCCTCCAAACTCTGGGTATGTGTAGTCTGACCACAGATCTCTATCTTTGATCAGTTACTTCAGACCACTGGAGGCTGGCTTTGAGGGCAGCTATTGTTCCAACACTCCTCAGGCAAAGGTGGCAGAGGAATCTTAAAGTCAGTAATCTTCCTAAAAACTACAGAAAACAGTTAAAGGGCTGCATTAACTGGACTTTTGCTGAATCAAGAAAACTCAGCTTCAAAAGCCATAGAAGCAGCTCCTGGCACCCTTACTACCCTCCCCCCACCACACACACACACACACACATACCCTGGACCCTCCACAATAGTGGGTGAAGCCAGCTTGCACTCCTACTGTGGGTCCCTGGCCCTGTTCCATACTGGTGTGCATGTATGTCAGTGCCAATCTATCTGGAGGAAATCTGAAAACTGTGCCAGAGAATGTGTCTTGGGCTTCCTCTTCCAGAGTTTGTCCTGAGGGCAGAGAAGCAGCTTGCAGACAGCTGGGACAGTGTAAGAAACAGTGAAGTTGAAGCAGCCTGGGGCAAAGGACTACTTGCATTAAGTGGGCACCCAGAAGGGGGTGGAAGTCTATTTTAAAAGGAATAGAGGGGGTGTTCACTTGAACTCCTGTAAACTGTAAACAGGGAATTCCTAAGGCCTCTAGCAAGCACATGCTCACCACCACCACCACCACCACCACCCCAAGAAAAAAATAGGCTCTGCAGCTCCACCTTCACCCAAGCTCAGATAAGACAGAGAGGACCCTGCACTTTCCATATGCCTTGGGCTGATCATCATGATAGAGGGCTAAATGCTGAAGGAGTCCACCAGGCAAAGCAGAGGCAATTTGCAAAGACAATGAAAGGTACTTTTTGCTTTGGTATGTTTGTTTTGATTAGCTTCTGGCATTCAAGAAAATCTCTGTCATATCACTAGCTGGACATAAACTTAAGGAACAGACAGCTCAGGGACTAAATCCCAGAGTTAAAATATTAAAATATTAAAATGTACAGTGTGCAACAGAAGATTACAAGACAAAGAAATGGGAAATGATGGCCCATCCAAAGAACAAAATAAAAGTCCAGAAACCATCAATGAAGAGGACCAGATTTTGGACTTACCAAGGCAGAGACTTTTTTAAAAATGATCCTTGGGAAGTGGGTGTGGCTCAGTGGATAGAGCCCCCGTTTACCATATGGGAGGCCCGGGTTCGCGTCCCGAGGCCTCCTTGTGAGGGCATGCCGGCCTGAGCGGTGCGGTGGGCTGATGCAGCAACCTCACGGCAGGAAACGGGTGTGGCGCAATGGATAGAGCACCCGTTTACCATATGAGAGGCCCCGGGTTCGCTTCCCGGCACCTCCTTGTGAGGGCAGGCCGGCTCGCAAGGCGCCATGGGCTGATGCGGCGGGACCTCACAGCAAGGGGGAGATAGGCAGACACAGAGAAGACACGCAGCGAATAGACACAGCAGCACAAGCAGCAAGGGGGGGATAAATAAATAAAATAAATAA
>JAQZBX010112601.1:0-10167 GCA_029593785.1 Cabassous unicinctus | reverse complement strand
GTGTGGCGCAATGGATAGAGCACCCGTTTACCATATGAGAGGCCCCGGGTCCTCTTCCCAGCACCTCCTTGTGAGGGCAGGCCGGCTTGCGGGGCGCTGTGGGCTGATGCGGCAAGACCTCACAGCAAGGGGGAGATAAGCAGACACGGAGAAGACACACAGCGAATGGACACAGCAGCACAAGCAGCAAGGGGGGATAAATAAATAAAATAAATAAATCTTTAAAAATAAAATAAAATAAAATAAAATGAAGAGATAAGGTTGAGAAAAAAAAAAGTGGCACAAAAATGAAAATGTCAGTAGAGACAGAGAAACAAGACTGAAGAAAAAGAACAAAGATTGGTAACACCAGGTGTGACTCAAATACATTCAGAGACAATAGGAAGTTGGTCTGAAGAGCCCATGTGATGGTTTTAATCATAAAAACAATACACGGTAGTATCTAACAGTCCTACTAGGTATTATCTCTCCACAAGCTTCCTATTAGGTATCATTTCTCCATAAGATTATGAATTTCATAGGGACAGAGACCATGCCATTCTTTGGCTCTCAAGAATACAGCCTAGTGTTGGGCATTTAAAATGTGCTCAATGTTGGTTAAATAAATGGAGTTTAAAGAATTCAGAGCAAGGAATTCTCAGCAGTCAATATTGTGATGGATAAGGGAAATCCTTGGTTTCCTGAGAAAGCAAATGTATTCTTCTCTTGCAGGCACAGTCTGTAATGTCCCACAGGCACACACAGGGTAAGTGAAGAGGGCAGGATCTTTGTGCCAGGCACTTCATGCACGCTTGCCTTAACTGCACGCCACCACCAAGTGGCAGGGTTTACACATGAAAACCAGGGCCAGGGAGGCTAAGGGGCCAGTTACAAGGGTAGTGAGTGGCAGAGTAGCGATATGAACAAAAGTCTGATTCCAAACTTTTTGCTCCTTCTACTATACCTTTCTACCATTAATGCCATTTCCTGTAGTAAGAAAACAATTCTTTACTTCTTCACCCATAAGGTGGCCCTTCCCCACCATTCCCACTTTATGCTTTTCCTATGTATTGCCTATTCCTCAGGACCAAGGATAAGTGAGAAACAGGAGTGGGAAGGTAGAAAAAGAAATAAAACAAAGGACTGATATCCAAAATATATTAAATGCACCTACAAAGACAAAAAAAACCCCAAAGTAAAACAAAGGCTATAAATTGGCAATTTATAAGCAAAAACCTGAATGGCCAATAAATGTACAAAAAGATGTTCAACCTCAGTAGTAATCAAGAAAAATGTAAATAAACACCATAACAAGATCCTAATCCACAACTGTCAGACTGGTCATAAAGGACCTGAGTGACCTGGGGTGGCACCAGGTCCACAGCCAATGGAAATAGAATATTGAGGAGACATTTGAGGGCAGACTTCATGGGACTTGCCAACTAATTAGTCAAATGGTGGCAAGTGAAAAAGAGGAAGGAGTTAAAAATTATTGTCAGATTTCCAATGAGGATGACCAGAAAGGCAGCAATGTCACAGATAGAAAGAAAGAAGCTATAAGCAGGGAAAGCTCTTGAGGCTTAGATATACCGCTTCCTGAAGGAGAAGAGAAAGAAACTGTTGGTATTGAGTAAAAGGAATGTTAGACAGAACGGAGACATGTCCCAGGCTTTTCCACAGTACGTAGCTGCTGTTTTACTACAAGGCTGTGCTACATTATTATCCAGTTGCTTCTGAGTAGAGGAGTAGACCTGTAACAAAGAACATGGGTATGGCCTGTTTTTAAGGTTAGATTCCTTTGAGTAATGTGGGCAGCTCATAACTTTTTAGGACTTCAACTTGTGCATTTCGACCCCAAATCCACTTTTTACCAATTCTGCTTTGGGACAAGGGTGATCTCCGTCGGTACCACTCCATCGGTACCATTTGTCTCCCTTGTGGAGCAGCTGGGCTCAGTCTGAAGCTGTGCACCAGACACGGCCAGCTGTCTGTCTGTTGCGAATAAGCCCTACTGTTTTCTGTTCTCTAATCACAGAATGTGGTGTCCTGGCCAGGCTCGGCAGGAGAGTGGGAAGAAATGAAAAGGAAGGCACCAGAATTCTGTGCGCTTCCAACCCAAAGAACATATTTGCGTGTCAGAGTGAACACATCTGAAAATTAATACCACCCCATTTTCTAGCCAGCATGAAAGCCAAACATTTGTACTTTTAAAAAAGAAAAAAAAAAAGTCATTTATCTAAAATGTAACATTTTAGAGGAAAAAAATTCTGGTAATTAATCCATACCTTCTCTAGGCTGATTTTAGATTTAAAAGAGAAAAAACTTTCAAGTTTGCCCATGGAAACACTGATTTAATATGAATTATCTGCCATGACTTGGTTTAGAACAGAAGTTTGGAAACTCCTTTGCTCTCAATATTTTAGTTGTCAAATGCTGATAATATTTAGTATGGCAAAACAAAGATGAGAAAACATACAAAGTAAAAAAAAAAGCAACAACAACAACAAAAAGATGATTTCACTCATTTGTATTTCGTGTTTCTTCCCAAGCAAGCATAAAAACCGTGATGTAAAGCTACCACATGCTGGGCATTTGTGGGAGCAGTTCTAAATGAATACTTGAGGCTTCACTCAACACCTTCCTGAAAGATTAGGGTAAAAACAACAGAGTTGTCAGATGGGACATGATAGAAATGTTGAAAGGAGAAGAAAGAGAGCAATGTTACTTAGGTCTAACTTTTGGGAGAATTCTGGCTTGCCTATCTTTTCCTTGTTCACCCTCCTCATGACAACAAGGAATGCTACAATATAAAGACATGTTTCTAAAGGTGCTCTGCAGGAAAATACTTTTAGAGGTAAAGGGGCCTTATCAACACAGCCTAAGACTGGATTCTGAGAAGCGGAAAGCTGAGGATTTCCAAGAACACCTTTGGATCTAACAGGCTGTTCAAACTCCAGGTCTGCCAACTCTCTAGATGAGCCATCTTGAGCAAACTAACTTTGAAACTTTGATTTTTTTCCTCCATCAGATAGGGACAATTACACCTAAATCTCACAGGGTTACAATACAATAAAGATTGAACGTAGTAGTTTATATATTGAAAAAAGTCAGCTTGGGCTGAGTTGGGGCTGCCCTTTCTGGCCAGGGCCATGGGTCTCCAGTTCACTCCCTACTGTCTCCTGACACGGAGCTCCAGAGTTAGCAGACATGTACCATTGGGCACGATGGTACAGAGAAATATTTCTAATTGAGGAGGGAAAACAACGACAGATTAACAAGACCATGCATTTCAAGGAAAATGAGATTAAAAATTATTTCTTTGTGGAAATAAAAAATAATCCTGTGCATTTACTATGCAACCCCCCGGCCTGGTTTGCTCATTTAGATTGACTTCCTGCACACGGAACTTGATGTATGGCATTTATGAGGCACTACTGCTATCATCCCATACCCATGAAAGGTATTGGTCACCTTTTCCAATTTCATTATGTTAATTGTAAGCTCTTGGCAGAGGACTTCCACATTTAGTTGTACTTGTGACCCCAGGCCCGACGGTGCTGTCTGTCTGTAAGAACAAAGAGAGAAATTATTATGGGCAGGGATGGCAAAGGAAAAAATGTAATGAACACATTTTAAATTTATTTGAACAGAAAAATTGGGTATAACAGAAGAGAGTGAGCATTTTAGTTGTTAACATCAGAAAAGCACTGCAGTAATTCTCATACTCCAGTTTAGTTGTTTAGGGAACTAATTCTTAAGAACACAGCTAGAAATCTCTTAAGCTACTTTTATTTAAGTAGATATGTTGGTGATTGGGTTTTCAAAGAAAAATCAGACAACTATTCTCAAGCACATGGTTTCTTAAACCCCCTTTTTAGCCTCTAACACCATCTTTATCCCCACCACAGCATAAATTTGCAAGAATTATTGCTGTTTTCAGTCAAAGACAGATTTTTATGGAAGAGGGAGACAATTACACAAGAACTTTCAGAATGCTTAGCAATGTCTTTACCTAGTTAATCGAATTTCTACTGAAGTGTGAGATTTTTGCTTTTTACTTTGAGACTTGCCCTACAAATGTAATTGCCTTTGTTTGCAACCTAACATATGTATTCATTATTTACCATTTGACTACTTATGGCATGGGCTTTGACTATGAGATCTTTTGGGAATTCTCTACTAGCTAAAATTGTTAAGAAATTTGGAGATGTGTGTGCATTTTCCTAGAGAGATGGCTTTAGCCATTTATCAGATTTTCATGTTAAGTTTAAGAACCAGGGACGGATGTGGCTCAAATGGTTGGGCGTCCGTCTCCCATACGGAGGGACCTGGGTTCGATCCCCAGGACCTCCTAGTAAAAAAACAAAAACTATAAGAACCATGGGTCAGTACTCTCTACTTCTTGGGTGTAATTTAATTTTAGCTGTTGTTTAGATGGCAGTGACTGGTCTAATTACTTTTACATAAGGCCCATTTCTGACATACAGGCACTTGGTAAATTATTGATTTAAATGGTAAGAAAGCAATCACAATGTTTTTCTATTTACTAGTACTGAAACACTTTTATCCTTAACCCATACAATGAAAATCTTACACCCCATAAAAGAAACAATCTAAATTCTTCCTTTTCTGGATGAGGGATCTGAGAGAGCCCCAGAGAGTTGATTTATCAACATGGGATACTCAGTAGCAGCTATGTGCCCATCCCTGAGCTAGGAATCTCGGGCAGAGCAGTTCCACTAAGGAGTCTACAACCTACGGGTTTTTATGTGTTAACAAAGTTGGTACAATGCATGGGTTCAAAAGGATGGCTCTTCAGGAACTGAAGAATAAAATTACCCATGTGGACTTAGCTATCTGAGCAGCACAGATTAATTATCCTGGAAGAAATAAGAGCCTAGAGAAGCTCAGGTCCTATAAAAGTGGTTTATTAACAAACCAACCCATCACAGGTGTTCCCTGACCTCATGGCATATGTGATCTTTGTGATTTTTCCTTTAAATGGGTATTTTTCAGATTGTACTTCTTTCTGGATTGATTGATTGAATAATACAATGAATATTTTACTTGCTTCTGTTAGTGGCATTTCCCCATTATCATCAAGTTAATTAAATGACAACAGGAAAGGAGTTACATTTTTTGAATAAAATCAATTCCTCATCTGAGAGTGGACTAATAGTCTGCAATACTGTAGTCACTTCCTACCTCTAAGTGTGTTAACATTTTGGAAAAGATGAGAGAGAGTAAGGGCAGGGTATAAATCTATTCAGGGTATAAAACCATTCATTAGGCTACTGTATTTTATTGGTTCAAATATATATTTAT
Source organism: Cabassous unicinctus (assembly GCA_029593785.1). Lineage (NCBI taxonomy): Eukaryota > Metazoa > Chordata > Mammalia > Cingulata > Chlamyphoridae > Cabassous > Cabassous unicinctus. Next base: position 4,863 of record JAQZBX010112601.1, on the reverse strand, counting down.
GATTCAAAAATAACCTGTATACCAGCATGGATCCAGAACACAGAACAAGAACATTAGGTAAATTTTAGAGTAAAGGAAGACCCACAAGTGGTATAATACAGTGGTTCTCAAAGTGCAGACCCCAGATCAGCCATGTTAGCATCACCTAGGAACTTGTTAGTACTATAAAACTTCAAGCTCTACCCCAGACCTACTGAATCAGAACTCTACTGATGGGCCCATATAGCTGTTGTATCTCTACCATGTAGTAGGTACTTCGTGAAGCAATATTTCTAGCTTTAAAACTTGGACTAAAAGTATGTTTTCTAATATGGAATAATTTATTTAACTTTTCAGGCAATGTGTCAAAATCCTCTCACAAATGGATTGAAAGGAAAAAGTTCTATGTCTGAATAGCTTTAATTAGGTTAGGAAAATTAAACAATGCCAGTAATGGAAACTCTTCACAGACACATTTAACTAGTTACTAGTTACATGGATCTTTTTATTTTATTTTATTTTATTTTTGTTTTCTTTGTTTTTCTAAATGGATCTTTATAGTGGTCAAGAGTTTTGTGAATAAATGAGTTAAGACAAAAAATTATGCATGATGGAATGTACTGAGTTACTTGAATTGCTTCTTTTCTATGAATGTCTTTACTCAGTGCCAGTTTTCTAAGATAAACTTGTATATTTTAATAAACAGGCCAAGGTCACAACTGACTCTTAGGGCATTTGAGCAAGACAATGTAAAATTAGTCTTGTTTCTTGCCATGTTATTGGCAACACTATAGCAACTGAAGAACAGTGCAGGGTCAGGCCATTCGCTTCTAGGACACTCCCACATATACACTTAACAAAATGTCTCATACAGAATGTATCCACAATTAATGTTTGCTAATGAGGATGCTAAACTCAGGTCAAACATTATACCAGCATGAGTAGGAAGCCAAAGACAGAGAGCACTGGAGGGTATTGTCTTACTCAGTATTGTGGGTGTCCACGATGGAGGTTAATGACCCCAGCCGCTCCTCCAGAGTATTAATTCTATATCTCATGTAGAAGGTCGAGATGATTAGTGCACAGACACTGGAAGGGGATAAAAGAGCAGTTCTCAACAGGTTAATTACCAGGACCCAATGTTCATAAAATGATAAACCCAGAGTCAAAGCCATACATGTGAGGCAAGGCATGTTCTAAAGTAACTTAGTGATGACATTTTTTCAATAGGCTGCTGCTTGTCCCCAAAATTTACAGCTAGAAAGGGACTTAAAATCCTCCAGCCCAAATCCTCATTTTAAAAATAATGGTCATTCTAATACGATTGTTCAAGGCAGAACCAAGTTGGATTACCAAGTCACTGCCCCTCCTCCCACATGGTACTATCTCCCTCTGCTTGAGGGGCCTAACTAGTGAGTGCCCAGCCTTGTTCTCCAGTGACTCATAAATCCCCCACTTTCTCTGGAAACCAGATTGGGCATATCGCTCCTTGGTTGTGAGGAACAGCCTAGAACTGGGTCAGGCTATTTTCAGAAGAACAACCGGATTCTGACTGGAAGCTGATGGGGGAAGTTAAAAACATCAGTGCCTAAGTTTTAAGGAAAGAGGATGAAATTTCCAAGTTGATATGGCCTCTATCCAGAAACATGGGACACACAGAAAAATAAGACAAAAAGCTTCATAATTCACAGAATAATTTCCCAACTAATATTACTGACTCAGAACTTAGCCCTCTTGTGATTCGGCACAACCATTTTGCTTTTCCTTCCCCTGTCTCACTATTTTCTTAAATAAAAAGAGGATGAACATGAAAATATGATCTAAGTTTAAGAAAAAAAAATGTTCAAGCAGGAGACAAAAATTATCAAAGGAAATATTTGCGTTATATTAGTGACCGTTGCGGTTTACAACTGCTCTTGGCAATGTGAAGAGCTTATTCCTTTAGAGAATTGAATCACTGTCTTAAGTCACTAATAGTAAATTCATTTTCTTACACAATTGCGTAGAATATAAGAATATGGTGGAGAGTCGGACATTTCTGAGACTTTGCTTTGTGTAAAATTCCAATGGTTTCTGACTGACCTGTTGGGTGTAAAACAAAAAGGAACAGTTTAAAAACTACAACACACCGACTTCATCTAGCAATATCCCTATGGGGAAGAGGCACTTGAGAGAGATAATTACTCCCAGATAATGGAAATCAGAGAAAATATTAACTGAAGCCTTCCAATTCTTACTTTAGCCAGTAGTTATAATTCCTTTTTGAGCACTTCCTCTGTATGAAGCATTGTGTTGGAGGCCAAGGTGGCATTATGGACACCGTCCTTACTCTCAGACCAGTATCACTGGTAACTAGTTATTAGCATAATTCGAAAATGCTAAATAATTTGCGTTTTACAAGTAATTTTTGAATCACAATTTCCAAGTATTCAGAATAGTGAAGTGGCCTCTACGAAGGCTATTCACCTTTGTATCCCCTCAGCACAGTGCTGAGTATGGTTTGTTGAATAAATGTTATCAATATGCAAAATCCTACAACGGGGAGGGCAAGGAAAAAAAAAAAAGTTCTTCACCATGTGCAGGGAGACTCTTGGCTTTTCCTTCAGGCACTCTGTTCACCTGGGCATCTGCTCGAGATGGTTTTGCTTCTCCCTTGGTGACATTCAGAACTGTATGGGATTCCATTACATGGAAATCTGTCAAGCCAAATGGGGCACGGTGATTTTCTCCCCAATGCATTTAAAAACATGGGATCAACCAGAAAGCAAATCAATCCATTGACATGCATAATAGCCAAGAAAATAAATGCAATGCCTCACAAGTTAGTTGAGGCGGGCTGTGGATTCGGACTGAAAACTAATGCTCAAGCAAATAAATAATAAAACGAGAAAAGGACAGTCTGTCACCCCACTGATTCACAAGGACAATCCAGCTATCACAATGAATAATATCACTGATATTTCTCTCAACCACCCCAATAATGTATCTATTTAAGAGTCATTTGTTAAATGTATATACAGGAGAAATGGATTTTTGTCACAGAGGCCATTCTTTTCCCCTGAACTTTCAGACTACCCTTTCTCCAGATTTCCTTCCCAATTGTTAATGAGGAAAATAAGGAGCTTTTACATTTATTTTTAAAAAGGGGTGGGATGGAGATGGTTTGTGGAAAATTTAATTCTAAGCAAAATACAAAGATTTTTCAGACCTCGAGAGTTCTCAGATTCAGGAGTCTGAGAACCAGAACTGCTGTATCCTTCCATGTTTTGCCTTCTTTCTCGGACCACTCCGTCCAGATCTGAGAATTCATCATTGAAATCCTGATGGGAAATAAATGAAGAGACCAGTTTTCCCTTATTAAACAGGCAAGGCTTTGTAACCCTCAGTCTTTTCACTTAGTTCTGACCTATAAAATAAGGAAAAGAACAAAGGATTATCCCACACTGGGACTGTCTCAACACATCACTTAGCATCCAGTTTCTGAAACCAAGATTTTCTGGGCAGTAGAATTCTGTCAACAAACAGTGGCCAACTTGTTTGAAACAACAAATGTCTAGAAAAAAAACTGGAAGCCTGATGATTCAAAAGCTTCCAGTGAAAGGCTGGAGAACTTGCATTAGCACTTTGTAGTGAGAAGTACTGACTGCTATAAGGCATGTACAAGAAACAAGAGAGGATAGAAAGCTCAATATGCATATTTGAAAATGCAGAAAGACAGGAAGACATTCTTAAATTATAGTTAAAAGAGGTATTTGGATGAAGGAAATGGCTTCAGCAAATTAGACCCTGAAAGGAAAGTTTTAGCTTTTTTTTCTTCCTTCAACTAAATCAACAAAAAGTAAAACAGGGTCAGTGAATGTAACATTTAAATTACAGAGGGATGATGAGGGAGTAAGGGAAAAAGCAGGAATGTTTCCATTTGTATGCCACTGTTTCCCTCAGAAGTGCTTAAGAACTGAAGAGATGAGGGTTGTCATTAAAATGTCCTGGAGAAGGTACAATTAGAGTGAGCTTTTAACAATTTTATTAGCAGCCAAATGAAGAAGAGAGTCATCTTGTAAGCAAATTACTTACATTTTAACTAATTCTTTATTGTACTGCTTCCCAACTACTTTTTTTTTAGGTAGATTTCTTTTTAAATTGAGATAAAACAGATATAAAATTCACCATTTTAAAGTGTACAATTCAGTGGTTTTTACCATAGTCACAATGTTATGCAACCATCGCCACTATATATTCCAGAGTATTTCCATAACCCCTGTGATAGTTTGATATTATTGATGAATTCCAAAAAGAAATACTGATTATGTTTGTGAAATGGTCTGTTCTTCTGGACTCGTGATACCCTCTGATTGTATTAAATTCAGAGATTTCACTTTTACTTGATTAAATTAATTCTAGGGCTTTGATTCGGCCATGTCAGTAGGGCGTTGACTCCCTGACACCGCAAAGGAGAGAGGTGAGTTTTGATGCTGGAGCCCTGGGAAGTAAATACACTGGGGAAGAACACAGAGGAATAGAGACAACTGTGTAGACACAGCAGAGGTCCTGGGAAGAGAATGAGCCTGATTCTTTCACTTAGCAAAATATTTTCAAGGTTCATTCATGTTGTAGCATGTATCAGTACTTCATTCCTTTTTATTATTGAATTAATATTCTATTCATGGATATACACATTTTGTTTATTCACCAGTTGCTGGATATTTGGATTGTTTTCATTTCTGGCTATTTTCAATAATGCTACTGTGAACGTTCTTACAATTTTTATGTGAACAAATGTATGGTGGTTTGGAGCTATGTACCTCAGAAACACATTTTTTTTTTTTAAGATTTATTTTATTTATTTACTCCCCACCCCACCCCCCACCCCCGGTTGTTTGCGCT
>JAQZBX010112600.1:0-10179 GCA_029593785.1 Cabassous unicinctus | reverse complement strand
GTACTTAAGTGTGTCTTAGAGGAATTCCTCATAATCCTATGAAATTTCAGCTTAAAATATCACCAAATTCCTAAATTAAATTTTCCATTTTTGGGTCCCTGGACTAATACTTTGTGACGGTATTTTGCAAATACCATTTACAACCACCTGGAACTCAGCATAATATTGAAGGAAGAGCACACAATTTAGAAGAAGGCAGATTCAGTTCAAATCAGCATTTTAAAAAATTCATCAATATTGCTGAGACCCAGCCCTGTGTTCCTGGATAAGCTACACAACTTTTCCAGGCCTCATCTATTAAATGATGTGGCGATGTATCTGTGTCACAGATACAAATAATGTTTATAAAGTATCTTTTAAATTCTGACCCAGAGGCCACTCCATGCTTTTTCCTTTTCAAAATATTTCAGACATCCACATGGCAGTTTAATTCCCTCAAAACAAGATCAGCCAGGTGGGTGGGAGCCCTCAGAGCTATTCAGTGGGCCGGGGGAGCTGGGGAGGAGCGAGGGGGCTCGGTGCCCCAGGTCCCGTTTCCAGGTCCCATCCGGGTCCCATCTGACAACCTGGCACCCAGGGGGTGGACGGGCGTGGGAGGAGCGCAGGAGACAAGAGCCGGCAGCTCCCCGAGGGGCTAGGAGATACGGCCAGAGCCAGGTCCTGGTTACCAGGGAGGCCGGTGGTCTGAGCCCAGGAGACAGGTGGGAAGAGCAGCCAGGCGTCTGCAGCCAGGTGAGTGCCGTGCCCAGGGCGACGAGAAGGACCCCATCGAGTGGAAGAGAACACGTAGCCAACAGTGACAGGACTTTCAAACGCGGCTCCAAGAGGACCCAGGAGCACAGGTCCACGCGTGGCGGAAGGAAAACCCGAGCGGCCTTTGCAGTGTGAAGACAGAAATCCTGGCTCCCCTCATCTTCTTCAAAGGACGACCCTACTCCCTCCTTAGCTTTTAAAAATTCCCAAGCCACATCATTCCAGGGTAAATGGGGCGTCCACGGTGTCTCCTGGGCTTCATGCTCCACCTGTGGAACCATGGACCTCCTTTGATTCTGTCCAAGCCTGCCCCAAGGCCCACCAGCTTTGTCTAGGCCCCCGGGGATGTGTGTGTGAGCGACACATGCACGTTTCTGCTGCCCCCTGCTCTGAGCTGCCCTGCTCTTGCTGGAGGCCCCTTCAAGGCAAGCCTGAGCCGAATCCCCGCCTTGTCCCCGGGCCCAGCACCAGCAGGCCCAGCCGGCACTGCCTCTGGCTGATGGTTCCCAGATGCTGAGACCAATCCCATGCAGTGGTGGGCTTAACACCAGGAATCTGTTGGCTGGTGGTTTTGCGGGCTGGAAGTCCTGCTTCCTCCCGGTCATGGCGTCCTGGCTACTGGCTATCCTGGGGTTCCCTGGCCCTGCACCACCTGGCCGTGCAGCTCCTTTCTCGCTGGGTTCCCGTCTCCGCATCAGTTCCTCCAGGCGGCGTTCTCTCCCTAAGGCTTCTAGGAATAGGATTAAGGCCACACCCAGCTAAAAGTAAGGTCTAGAAGGTCCTGCTCACAGTGGGCTCACACTGCAGGAATGGATCAGGATTAAGAACCTGTATTTGGGGGAACACAATTCAGTACACCACGGATACTGCACCAGCTCCCCTTGCAATGCAATGGCTCCAGAGGGCTTGTGAGAAAACAGGCTGCCACGACCTCAGTCTAGGACTCAAGGACACGTAGCTGGGTGACCCGGCTTGGGAAAATGTGAGTGACATTGAAAGTGGCCTTGCTCTCTGGTGACAGACACTTACTGGGCAAAGCTTATGTGTGGGTCTCACTCTCCCGTAGGGTGGGGTCTTTCCCAAGGGGTCACTCAGTGCCTCTGACAAGCTGACGTTACGGGACACGCCACGGGTCTTCTCGGTTGCTCAGACATGTCTGACTGCCAGAGCCCAGGGCCGGCAGGCCTGCCCGGGCAAAAGAGCACCCCGTTGGCTTTTTGGTTGACTCTGGTTAATTCCAGGGACTAAGTGGAGCGCCACGCTTCACACTGGCATTCTTCTACTCAGTTAGATAAGTGGTTAGAGCTGGAAGAACATGCACTGCCCTTCCACAGTGCTCAGTAAATCTGTTTGCATTTTGAATTTTGAGAGGAAAAAAAGTATCCCATGAGCAGCTCTATTTCCGCTAAATTTGCCCTTGTGCAAACTTGTTTGCCACCACTGATCTAGAGGCAAGTGCCCTTTGCCACACCCTTCTATCTCCTTAGAGGATGCTCTTCCAGAGCATTGTAGCTCTGGATTCTGCTACATTTCTTCTATTTTTCCAATTTGCAGATGGTTAAATAGCACGAGGACCTTATACATGTCTTGCAGACTCTTGTGGTGCTTCCAGAGGGTTCGGACAAGGAAGCACTAAGATTCCTTCAAGACCTGAGGTCCACAATTTTCAGTTACCTGTCTTACAGGGAGCTGAAAGACTGAAGTTCAGCAAATCTGTACTATTTATAGCCCTGATTAGAAAAAAAAAATCAGGTTGCAAGTTGCTTCGGGTCCACTAGGGGCAGGTATTGAGACACGCGGTGGTGAGGAGAGGCTGGAAATACACTTCACACTTGAACATCACAAAAAATTTTACAAGAAGAAAATATTGGCCCTACTTGGCAGATACTAGAAGCTGTGGCATATTTGGAGCAAATGACTTGCTTGCAAGCACAGAAATGTCACCAGAACTATTGCTCTAAGATTTCAACGTATTATCTCTTAGCTTTGATCACTGACCACTTGGCTGAGTCACAAAATAATAGAATCTGAAAGTTACAAGGAAACTCGGAGGTCATTTCTCCAGCATTTAGGATATAGTGAGCAAATGAGTCATCGCTTTTGCCTTCCCCAGACAAGTCCACCCAGACTGGAGGTGTGCTTCAGGGTGGCTTCCTTTTGAAGAACTCAGAGGGCGTTTTTTAAAATCAAAGAAGAAAACATCTTGAAAAAACTGGCTGCTGGTGTACTGTCTCTTCCAAGTTGACATCATCCATCAACCAACAGTGTAGGAGAACTGTCAGATTCTGGCAGAGTGAGGGACAAGAGAAATAGTTAGACCCTGGGAAGTGGAGAGCTGCTGGGAACACAGCTGTGGCCTCACGTGGCTGTTATTTGGGGGAGAGAGAAAGTTTAGGGGTGGAGGAGGAGACGGGCAGGTGCTTAGGAAGAAGCGTCCGATGGCATGCACCTGATTCACAATTCCCCTGTCTCCTGGCAGCATAGCTTTCTGCCCTGCCTCGTGCCTTGTGCACAGCTACCTCGGGGTTCATTTATTCAAGCTTTGCTTTGGTGTTTCTGAATGTATTCTTCCTCACAGTAGCTGTTGACAAGTCCAGCCCTGTAACCATCTGGCTCCTGAAGTAATGAGACCAAATGAAATGGAGCTTGAAGAAATTAACATTCTCTCCTTAATCTATTAATAACTGAAAAGTGTTGATTTTGGTGACAGCTAGATACTTTGTTATGAGGCATACTGGTTAATTAAGAGCATCATAATGAAGGTTATAGGAACGCATATCCCTCCAGATATACACATATTTTTAATAAGCATAATTTGATTCTTCTCACAGGCTCAAAGAAAGTCAGTGAAAATGTTATGCACAAAGAAAATCTCAACAAAGAATAAACAGACAATTTTGTATGTATGCATCACGGTTGCTGTTGCTTTATCGTGGAAAGTGTGCCTGTGTGTAGATCAAACACGGCAGTGCATATCAATGGAATTTGCAGATGATTCCCCCGCTCCACTGTCCCCCAATTCCTTCCGCATCTATTTGCTCTCAGATGACGTTTGTGGGTTTGTAGGGTCCGTGTGGGGGAAGGGCTCATCCACGGCTGCCAAAACTGAAAATGCACAGACTTTGATATTTAGATCATAGATGATGGTATTTCCTTGCTCTTCTCTGATGTTTGCAAACATTTTCCTTTGCCAGTGGAATTTTTACAAAAACACCCTCTTGCACACAGATCTGCCCTTGATAATGGATGGAACACACCCTCTCGTCCCCCAGGCCTCCCACTGAGTCTGAGAAGGTGGGTGCCCCGGCCGAGGCGTGGAAGGGCGTTGTGGCAGCACGCCTCCAGGCAGTCAGTCTGAGCGCTCACTTTGAGACCTCAGTAAGGGCTGCCATCGTTCCTGAGCTTGTTGACGTCAATCTTAGTGAACATCTGTATATGCTTTACAGGCAAGTTCAGTATCTTTTTTTTTCCTGAATTGTGTTCCATTAAAAAAAATCCCAAGGTTTCGTCTACTAAGAATATGAGATGGTTTGTGGGTGAGTGTGTGGACTCTCATTGTACAAGTTTGCTACGCTCTTTTCTTCTCATCTCCTTTTCATTGTGCCACTGTCGTTCCACTCGCTACCCAAGAAGTCCCCGTGGAATTGTTGGTTTGTCTGTCTTGCTGTTTCTCCCATAAAATATACCATTGAGTGTAGAGTCAAGGTAAAGACCCAGAAATTCAGGCAAAAACTGGCTGCTGACAAACAAGGGCGTGTTTTTCTACTTTGGGCCTTAATTATCCTGTTTAGCTGTCAAAACTGAAAAATTAACTGAAGGAAGATCAGCTCTTTCATACACACTGCCTTTCTGAACAAGGAGGAGAAGCGTTCTCCTTGTTCCCCCATTTCTTTGTTGTGTTCAGCCTCCACGTAAGTCCTTCTTTCTTATCCTTCCTGACACCTTCTTCCGTTTCTCCACTCTTTATATCAGCAATGCCGGGTGTGTGCCCACTGTTCGTCAGAACGCAGGCCTACCTCAGGCTCAGAGGACATGTGTGACACTCTACTCTGCCATAAGCATTTCACTGACTCTCTGATCACTACTGATGCCTGTTTGGAAAAGTCATTCTATTTTCCAAAATAAAACTAAATTACATTACTAAGAAGACTATTGCAGTCAACTTTGCTTAGATTATATGACACTTTGGCCAGCCTTCTTGAATTCCCAACCAGGGCTCTGAACATCAGAATAACCAGACTGAGGAAATGGAAACAGCTTCAAGGACATTGTTAGGTCTGGCAGTGCTTGTCTGCTGTAGCCACAGCAAGAACCAATTCCAAGGTCTTGCTATATTTTTAGGTAACATTTATGTAATATAAACCTTCCTTAAAAATTAAAAAAAAATTTTTAATAAAAAGTATAGGGGACTCCCATATACCTCACCCCTCCCTCTCTCACACTTCTTCCCTATTAAAACCATCTTTCATTAATGTGTTACATTTGTTACAATTGCTCAACAAATATTGAAGAATTGCTACTAACCAAGGTCTATAGTTTACATTATGGCTTACACTTTGTACCATACAGTTTTATAGGTTTTGACAAAATGCATAACAGCCTGTATCCATCATTGCAGTATCATGCAGAACAATTCCTATGCCTTAAAAATGCCCCATATTCCACCTATTCTTCCCTCCCTAAACCCTCAGAACCTCTGGTAACCACTATCTTTATATCAATGTTACAAGACTTCTGTTACTACAGTAATAGTAAGCCTACTTTGTCCATGGTTGCATTCCCCCCTTGTGTTTGCTCTTTCCTCATTCTTGAGGATTTTGAGATGATGATGCCTGCTTTGCTTCAGATTGAGAAGGGGCTTAGATCTCATGGGGCAGATGGAAGGAACTGCTTTGCTTGCAGTTGTAGATACTCTTTGCTTTTGGGGATGAAGGTTGTCCATCCTTATCATTTTGTTAGTTGTCCTGGATGAGTCCGATGAACTGGAGAGTAGGTATTGGCTGTAACTCTGCTGAGATTCATGGCTCAACCAGCATATGAACAGACAAAAGATTTAAGTCTCTGGGACATATGCTTAACAAGGATAGTGCTAATTATAGGTTCCAATAAAAGGGGTAGAAGAATCATGTGTAGGGAAATTATAAACTAACTCTGTTACATTGGGGAAATAGGCTATTATATATTCCAAGGTAAGGCCCACCAACAGGGTGCTGATTTCATGGGATTGTCTGCCCTGCCTCTACTGTCCAGAGGTCTCTAGATCCCTCAGGAGCACCCCTGTTTAAGGCTTTGTTTCTGTGGCAGTTAGTGAGATCCTCCTGAGATGTGCATAAGCGTAACCTCTGAGAGGACCTCCCAACTCACTTTGAAATCTCTTAGCCATAAAAACTCTTTTGTACTTAATGTTTTCCCCATTGGTCAAGGTCTTTTTCCAAATGCATCACTAGTTGGCACTTGGTATTAATCTCTCGGTGCCGGGGAGGCTCATCCCCAGGAGTCATGTCCCATGTAGGGGGAAAGGTAGTAGTTTATTTGCTAAGTGTGACTTATAGAGAGGCTACATTTGAGTAACAACCTTACATTTTTAATTCTCAAAACATTTTACTCTTATTGTAAAATAAAGAGGATATTCTAACACTGAGTTATAGAAAGGCTAACTTACCATTGGAAGATACTATTTACTTAGCCAGAATTTTTTTTCTTATTTTTCCCTTTTTACAAAATGGGATATATGATAAATTCACTGATTCAAATTATGGGAAAGACCAACACGATTAAGGAATGTACTTTTAAATGGTATTGTATCATTTTCAAGTACTTGTTATAAATTGAATTATCTAAAGGTGAAATTCTCCTTCTTTACATATGAATAATTTGTCTATATATTGTAACTGATATAGTTAGAGAAAATAAATTTTCCTCTCATTGAAGAAATTATGCCTCCAAAGGTCTTGCTTGACTGTGAATTCACTTGGTGTATCCTGCTTTCACAAAGTTACCTTTTGGTCCAATAACTTCAAATTTCAAATGAATGAAGTAGCATTATTTACAGAATCAATCAGGGTTTGCTGTACTTAAAACCTTATGATGCATCAAAACTATTTATTTTATTTTCCAAAAGGAAGACCAGAAGACTCAGATTTTTCACTAACAAATACAAGTTGTATATGTATCAGGATTAAATGAGGGAAGCAGAGCCTCTGTGAGAATTATGAGATGTAAGATTTATTATAGGGCTAAGACTGGATGCAGTTTGGAGAAGAAGGAACACCCTCCAGTCCCTTGGAAGACAGCACAGGTAGGCAGAGAGCTCCCCAGATAAGTCAGGAAGCCAGGCACGTCCAGCTGGTGGGAGGTCCATGGAGGGTGGGCTTCTGCATCTAGGAGGACCTGGTCACTGAACGTGGGGTAGGAAGCGAGGATGAGCTGGAACCCACAGGCAGCTCTGGGTAGCATGGTGACCTACAGAGCAACATGACCACTGCTTTACCTCTGCCTTCCACATTTTGTGAGAATCTCTCTTTTGTACAACTCGAACCCAGAAACACACAGGGAGTGGCTTCTGGGAAAGGTCGTTCAGCTTAGCCACACTGACGCTGTGCACAGCTTCCCAGTCTTGTGGCTCCATGTGGTCGACTCAGCGTTGGGTCAAGATGCCATGGGGCATGCAAAGCAAACAGCCTGTGCTTATGAGAAGGGTCTCAAAGGACAGTCAAGGTGCAGAGTGGCACCCTACAAAGTGTCAGAATGAAAGCTGCGACCAGACACGAAAATGCTGGAAAAATGGCTTTTCAAAGGGATGCTTTTCATCATATCAGTTTTGTCTCCTATTCCCCAGCTCCATTCTGTCTAGAACTTTAAAATTCTTATTTAAGAGAGTGGGAAGGGCTAAAACATGCACAGGGAGACCTGAATAGCTTGCCCATTTTCATTCTTTGAACTAAAAAAACAAGACATTTCTGTGGCTTCAGAATTACCTTCGCTATATTGCATTTGCAGAACATGTGCTCCTTGAACAAATGTGAACCCATTTTGTTGAAAAACAATATCTTTTCTAAGTGTAAAACCTTTTCATTGATATCCAGAAGAAACAGACTAAGAACCACAGTGTAAACTGCATCGAAATCTGTCCTATTGGCTAGATGTGTCATTTCCAGGCTTTCCCCTCTCACAAGTGCCTCAAGGGAGTGACTCAGCTCTTGAGAAAGAAGCAGAGAGAAAAGATCAGTATGAATGATAATGAGTTCTGCAAAGAGAGACCTTTACCTTTTCACACAAAGGCATGGAGGGCTTCTCTGAAGTCAGGTTAGAACACCCATTAGCTACGACAGGAGTCATGTCCATCAGGAGAAGAATGCACGCCTATGGATTAGGTGGCAAAGCTCTGCTCCAAGCTTCATTGTTATACAGAAGGCTCCTCACACAATGCCAGCCGGAGACACAGGCTTCAGAGAACTCTCCGGGGTGGAGCACCGCTCAGCTGGTTTCCAGGCCAGGCATGTGGAGAGAAAGCTTGTTGCTGTATTTTTCTGTAGACTGTCCCCCTGCCCACCTCCTCTCTTTCACTTTCACCACCACCTTCGCCTCCCATCCTTGCAGCCCTGAAAGGGTATGTCCAGTGCTAGTAAAAGAGCCAGTGGACATGCAGAGAAGCTTGTCTGGAGGGCGGCACTGACGGCTCTGTTCTTGAGACAGGCAGCTCCGAAGATGCATCCGCAGCTCCCTTCCCGGGAGCAGCACGACCTCGTGGGGCTTCACTTTTAGACGAGGCTGCTTTACTTGGGTTGAGGAGTTGGTTGACATTATTTATCACCAGCTTGGGGGCCTTTGCAAATGGCACTCAGGAGAATCCAAATGATTTCTTCTCTTTTGGGGCCTGAAGGGAGAACTCAAAGTCGCCACCTTTTGTGTAACCACATCCAGGTACTTTGTGGGAAGTGAAGGTGGTGAGATATTTTGGTGCACAGAGAACTTTAGGATGGGGAGTTTATACCTTCTAAAATCATTTTACCAAACAAAACTGTTATTTCCCCCCCTTGAATGGAAGCATGAGCGCCTCTGGGATAGGCGATCTGCAGAGGCCAAGCAGCACGAGTGGATGCGAGGGTAGGCAGGTGGCGGTAGGCCATTCTCCGGGAACACTCTTGCCTGTTCAAGCTAGAAGGGGTTCCCACAGGTCCTCAGACTTACTTTTTTCCTCATGGCTCGAATTTCCATGGGGGTGGGACCTGCTGGGGGTTATCACTTACAAATAACCGAGCTGCAGGCCCGTGGCCATGTTAGGCACCACCTTCTCCATAATGTATAAGCAATAGTCATTTTGGCCTCATCTAAGACTGATTTCCCACCATTGTGCTGGTTTTTCTTCAGAGTCTCCATTTCCTCATTTAGTCAGGAAATGGAAGCAAAAGCATTGCTTTAAAATGGGTAGAGCGGGGATGAGATAAATGTGACCCTACCTACCCCTCCATTTCGCTGTCCAGAGGATTCTTGCAGGAGGGGGCACGGCGACCCCCAGGGGCCAACTGCAGGCTGCTCATCGTTGTCGGTGACACTCGTGCTTTCTTTAAAAGTCCAGCTTCACACCTTTCAACCAAGCATGTGATCTGCCCTTCGCCACAAAGCCCAGACCCTGTCTTCTTGTATCTCGTCTAACTCACAGCCTGGCATGCCACGTCTGCTCCATCTGAGGTGGAGTCCCAACAACACTGCCGCGTGGCTGCCTCAGGCTCAGTCTGTGGGCCTGCAGCACTGAGATGTAGATTAACAGTCACTGTCCTTCCTACGCACCTCTGTGTGTGTGCGTGCTTGGTCCCCAACACACGTCCCCTGGCGTCTTTCTGATAAGATCTCTAGTAAGTATATGATGGCAGTAATGGAATGGCTCCCTCTCAGCGGGGATGTCGTCAGCTTAAAGACTATTCTTTTTGTGCCACTGTACAGGCCATGGATGGAGTTACCACAAATAAAGACCTTTGCTAGGATTACCACATGCAAAGGATGTCCTTCAGCTGCAGACAGTGAGGCCAATCACATAGAAAGACTGCACAGCATGACAGTTTTATCTGAGATCTCCACATGTGGTCTGTGGTTAACCTCCAATGTAGTGGGAATTATGGTTGAGCAAATATTCACTCTCCCCATGGTGTGGCACTGAGATTGCCTGGGCAATGTGGTGTCAGCAAAAGTGTGACATGTGCTTGTGCAAAGGGGCTTGCTCCTGTGATTCTGCCATTGCCATGAGGAAAGCATGACCCACCTGACCTGCAGGTGCAAAGAGCATGAGAGACGTGTGAAGCAGACCCAGGTTGAGCAGAAAAAGGAGGAGCAGACCAGAAGGAGACCAGGAGGAGCAGACCAGGAGGAGACCAGGAGGAGACCAGGAGAGCAGACCAGGTTGAGCAGATCCAGCAGGAGCAGACCAGG